>CADDXX010000565.1:24329-88184 GCA_902810485.1 Alauda arvensis
ACCCCACAGCCAGCCCTACAGCTAACCCCACAACGCACACCACAGCTAACCCCACAGTCAGCCCCACAGCTAACTTCACAGCCAGACCCATCGCCGGCCTGGCCCCACAACTAACCCTACAGCCCACCCCACAGCCAACCCCACACTAACCCATAGCCGGCCCAGCCCCACAGCCCGCCCCACCACCGGCCCCGAGGCGGAGTCGGACCCCAGAGCCAACCCCACAGCCCGGCCCGGCCTTACACCCATCCCCCGCAGCCACACCAGAAGCGGAGGCGGTCTCGGACCCACAGCCGACCCCACAGCCCGTCCGGGAGCGGGCCCGGCCCAGCCTCACAGCCGGCTCCAGAGCAGACCCCACCCCGCCCCGCCATGGAGCTCGAGGAGGACTTGGGTGAGGCTTGAGGCTCGGCTGGGGAGGGACGGGGACAGCCCTCGTGGGCTGCGGGCAGGGCCGGGGCCACACCCGCTGCGGTCTGTCCCCCGTCGGGCCGGCTTTGTCACTGCCCTCGGGCCGGGCCTGTCCCCGTGCCTGTGCCCGAGCCGGGCGGGTCCCCTCGGGCCTCTCTCGGTGATTCCAGCCCAGCTCGCCACACCAGGTGCAGCTGGTGCGGGTGAGGTCCGGCCTGCGGGATTTGACTGAATAARGCGACTTTGGTTCGAGCATGGCTGCCACCCCGTGTCTCCCGGCTCAGCCGCTCCAGGCGGTGCTGGGATCCGTTTCCATGCGGTGTGGACAGGGACAGGGACACGGAGCTCCCTGCTCGTGGCRGTGTTGTGGTGCCTTCGGTGGTTTCAGCCGTGTATAAATTACAGCTGTTCGGCTGCCTGAGCCGCTTCTGTGCTGCTGGTGCTTGGTGCTGAGGGCTCTGCTCTTCCTCTGCTGTTCCTCTCTGTCCCCTTTCCCTTCACTGGCAACGCACTTGGTCTCGTGTGGATCCAATTCGGAGAGAGAAGCTATTGGAAAAATCTCTAACAAATAGTGTTTTAGTCTTGTGAATTCCTTRAACAGACAGTGCTTAATCCTGTATTTACATATATCAGTGGTTAATGTGCACAAGTGGGTATCTTAGCCGTGAGAATAAAGACTGTCTGCCTGTTAATGGGTGTATCTTGGCCGGACCCTGAGCTGGAATGCATTCAAGGAGAAGAACAGGGACAAGGGGATGTTTGGAGGAGCATTCCCCACACAGCCAAAATAGAGTAATGCAGGTTTCTAATACTGACATTGAAATGTTAGAACGTTTATTTTTCACAGCGTTTTCAGTGACTTGAGACTGCTCTTCCAGGGGCAGCTGGGCCAATGCTAAGCCAGGTGTGTTTTCAGCTGCTCTAATGCCCCGAGTGGGCTGTTGAGGTGAGAGGTGCTCAGAGGCAGCAGCACTGCACAGCCCAGACAGAAACGAGGATCCTGGCTGTCCCTTCTCTTTCCACGTGGCTCTCTCAGCATGAATTCTGCTCTTTGGGAATGCTGGTTGGGAACAGCATTGTAACAACTGCCAGCCTGGGGCCTGATGGAGCCACGGGTGTGAGAGAGGAGGGCAAAGGCAGCAGCCAATGTCTAGAGCTGAGTTAGCTCCTGCATAATCAAATCCTAAATGTGCTGAAAGCCTGGGTAACGAGGGTGGCAGAGCAGAAAGGATGGGAGCAGCCCAAGCTCCCTGATGTGTACCTCACAGACAGACCCACAGGCAGTACTGGGGCTTTGTGTCTCCTCCTGGCTGCCTCTCTTACTCACTGAGAATATGCATATTTATTAATATTAATATTTAATATATTTTATAGACAATTATGTATGCATGGGTTCACACTGCTTTGTATTTAGTATGTTTGTTCCTTGGTATTTTCGCTGCTTTAATAACGCCTCAGCTCCTAAATAATTACATGATTAAAAGCTTCATTCAGAGTCCCATGTACCATGTTAGGCACACTGCTACCTGCAGAATGCAACTCAGTTCCCTCACATTCTGCCTCCAGCAAAATAAGCTGTTGATGGGAACAAGATTTGGTTCAGCTGCTGAAGGTGCTTGTGGGTGTGACATGACCCCACTGATCCTCCTCCAGGAGAGCTGGAAAGTGCTGCTGCCTTTCCCTTGGAGTAAGGGTGGTTGCCTCCCTAATGAGGTTACCTAAAGAGTTATTATGCTCAGTGGTGTGCTGACTGTCCTCTGTTTTAACTAATGTCCCAGTTCTGAGAACTTCAAATTTAATTAATTTGGTTATGCAAAGCAGGTGCCTGCCTTAATGAATGGTTTCAAACTAAGAGCAACTGGYTGAACTCCCTCAGACCACAGCCCTGATGTGGTGGTGTGGGGTTTTCCCCAGCGCCCTGTGAGTGATTCTCAGCTCCCTRACCAGATGCTCTTCCCTGTTGTCCTGTCCCATCAGATGTGTTGGATCCAGAGAGGTTAATCCAGTGCCCCTTGGTGAAGCACCATCGGATCAGAGCGCGGCGCTTTCCCTATCACCTGGTGAAGTGCAAGGAGGTGAGCTGGGCAGGCTGGGTGACTCTGCATGCAAATACACCTGTCAGTGCTCAGGAACACTGAATTACCTGCAGGTGCTTTTTATTGAAGTGTGGGGAACCAGGGATATCAACCCAAATCAGGCTCTGACATTGGATTCCAGATTAACATGTTTTATACCCTTCTGTTACATAACTATACATTAATTATTAAGCCCKTATTGTTCTATTGTATACATTGATTCTATCCCAGCATGAATTCAACAGGCTCTAAACATCCTTTTTCATGATTCTTGTTGTGATTACATCATTTGTCATGATTCTTATTACAGTTAAACAATAATCATATTCAATTACCAATTTATCATTACATTTAGCAATCTTATCATTTATCATATGATTATGCAGGTGGAGTTTCACATGATCTGGTAAATACAATGTTAGGCCCTTAGTTCTCAGGGCCTACCCAGGCCCAATCTTTCCTTCCACCCCCCTCCCCAAATCTATTCCCATGATTTTATCCCTATGCTACTAAAATTTAACCCTATGCTATCACACCCTCTGTTCCTGTGTTTCCTGACAATTAGCCCTGTTCAACTTTTATTTCTATAATGTCAGGATTTCTTAAGTAATAGCTGCAGGCACACAGGGACAACCCATTCACAGTCTGGCTCTGCTGGAAGGAGACAGATCCTTCATGGCTAGTTCAGGTAGGGGACTCTGGTCTCCTCCAGCAGCTCACAGCGAGGCCATGTTCATTTTTCCACTCCCAGCTGAAGAGAGGACTGTTGGGGTTCCATGCACCCCTCTGGGCCCCTGTGATGTTGCAGTTCATTCTTTCASTGCAGGGCTGGAGAGTTTGGTTTTACCAACAGCTGTTTCATGGGCATCTGGCAGAAACTGCCCATCCTGGGCTCAGCACATTCAGGAGAGGTTTATTCCCCTTTCCATCTTTCATCAATAATTTGATTACAAATCATTTCATATGAYACACTCTTTCCTCTCTTCTCTGTTGTCCTCATGATTGGGTTTCTTTAAACTTTCTGGGCTTTGRGGTTTTTCCTGAGACTTTTGAAAACCTGATTTTAAGTTTGCCAGTGTGTTTTTGAAACGGTCCAGCATTGCTGTGCCTTCCACTTGAGTTGCTGTTGTAGGCAGCATGTCCTGGTATCACTACAATAAATTCATTTTGGTGGAACTAGAGCCTTAAAAATATTAATTAGCTAGTGAAARTGGGGCAGAGCTAAGTGGCAAGTACAAAACATTCAGAGAGGGCTGAAATGCTCTGCATTGAGCCCTTGCACATTTTGGCAGGAGTGTGCACGTGGCCTGGGTGAACAGTGTGAACAAGTAAACCTTTAAGCTTGGTTTTGTCCTGGTGTTGCCTAACTGATGACCAGAGTTTTAGGAAGTTTCCTGGTTAGGAGGATTAGGTCAGATAGTGATCATCAMATGGATAAAGCCAGTGTCTAAGTAATTAGCAGCAGAAGTGCTAATTAGCTTGGGGATTGCCACTGGTCCATCTGAAGATTCCACAGTGTGTTATTTGCAGTGCCAAAGGTGGAGATTGTCCCTCTTGCCTGGGACAAGTTTGTTGAGTTTGCTTTGCATCCCTTATGCATAAAATCCAATTGATGTTTTCATCTGGCTCAGTCTGCCATTGCTCTGTGCAGAACACAGCCCTGACCCAAACAGGGACACTGCAGGCAGAGCAGGCTGGATCTTCTTGGCTGGAACTGTGTTAGAATCATGGAATCACAGGATGGTTTGGGTTGGAAAGGACCTTAAAGCTCATCCCATTCCATCCCCTGGGACATCTTCCACTATCCCAGGTTGTTCCAAGCCSTGTCTGACCTGGCCTTGGACACTTCCAGGAATCCAAGGGCAGTCACAGCTTCTCTGGGCACCCTGTGCCAGGGCCTGCCCACCCTCACAGAGAGGAATTCCTTCCCAATATCCCATCTAACCCTGCCCTCTGGCAGAGAGAGGCCACTCACTCATGCCAGGTGACAGCAG
Source organism: Alauda arvensis (assembly GCA_902810485.1). Classification (NCBI taxonomy): domain Eukaryota; kingdom Metazoa; phylum Chordata; class Aves; order Passeriformes; family Alaudidae; genus Alauda; species Alauda arvensis. Next base: position 28,810 of record CADDXX010000565.1, read on the forward strand.
CAATGGGCATCTATGGACATGGCAGCCCTGGCTGTACCAGGCAGGGAATGCCAAGGGCCTTGGGTGTGCTGAAGCCAGGGATCAGCAGTGGTGGAGGAGGAGCTGCCTGGAGCAGCCCTTCTGCCTCGGGTGTGAGTCTGATCCCTGAGCAGCTGAGCCAGGCAAGCACTGGTCCAGTGGCAGAGCTGGGGTTTTCCCAGTAATGCTTCATCACTTGCAGGAGATAATTTACTGAGCTCTGCCACTAGAACTGATGCCTGCCATAATGGAAAGCCAGGTGGAATGCTGCYAGCTCCCTGGCTCTTCTAAAAGGTTGACAGAATTTCTCTGCYTGGTTGCCCACTTAATTAAAATACATCTGAAGGGTTTAGATTTGCCTGATGGCTCTCCCCTACTGGTTTTAAAATGGTTTCATTTGTGCTTTAAGCCATGCAGTCTATCACTAGCACTGCAGGGAACTGTAGGGAGTTTGCTGAGGGTCTGTTCCCTGACTTCAGTCAGGGTGGCTCAGTGTCTGTGAATTGTGTTTGGAAGAAAAGTCATGTTCATTTGACCAATACATTGTGATTTCTTGTTTATTATTGTATTTTTTACAGCAACACCACAAATATCCCAGTCTTTTTTTTTTTCCCTATGTATCAACAAGAGGTAAGTGAATTTGAGAGATGTGGCACATAATCTTGGCTTTCCCTTGTCCAGAGTAACCCTGAAATTGCAAAGAATTTGGCCACGTGTCCCTTCAACGCTCGTCACCTGGTTCCTCAGGCCAACCTCAGTGACCACATCATGAAGTGCAGTGACAAAGCCTTCATGGAGCAAAATGTGGGTAAGGGAACCCCTGTGCCCCCTGGGGACTGAGGGCTCCTCCTGGAGTAACCCAAAAGTGGGAGGCAAATGCTTGTGGTTTTGTGTGACACAGCAGCTTTAGGGAAACTTGATCCCATTTGCTTGGCTTTATGGGGCAGTTTATTGAGAATGTGGCAGATGTTCTGGGTAGGCTTTGTGTGTATTTTGTTGCCAGCCTTGTTGTATAGAAAGGTTTTACCCAAAACAGTGCGGGAAGTGCCTCTGGAAGGAGGAGTGGGGTGCATTAATGGCCACAAGGATGGGCTGCTCCTCTTGCAGAGCTGATCTCCCTTTAACTCTTGCACACCACCAGGCACACAGTTTTCTGTCTTCTCTRGAATTGCACAGGCATTGATGCCTGCATCCGTGTCAGCAGGTTTCCTCTTCACTCCAGCATTCCTGCTCAGAGCTCCAGCTAGCAGAGCTTCTCTTTTGCATTGAAAAAACCAAATTTGAAGTTGCTGGATTTCAGCTGTCCCCAACCTGCTGGCATTAGTGGGGCCTCCTCTAAAGCCCAGAGATGTTTTACAGCTTGAGCCARAGTGTTGGATGGGTTTAAGGACTGCTGGTCACTGTGTTTTCTCTGTGCTGCAGTGGGCCGGTCCTGTGAGCCCCCACAGGAGCAGCTSAATCATGGGAGCACATGGCAGGCACCTCCCTGTGATGAAGACTGGGAAACAGGTGAGCARCTTCCCCATCTGCTGCCTTCATCCTGGCCATGTCCTCCAGCTCCTCTGGGGACAGTGTGAGGCCAGGGGTGCTGTTCACTCAGGGCTGCCTTGTAGGACACTTTGCTTATGCTCATTCATCTGAACATGGATCCCTCCACCCAGCAGGCTTGGCTTGGTATAGAGAACAATCCAAAATGCCTACCAGAACGAGCATGGGGAGAGATTTCCAAGCATCCCTTCCTCCCATAAGGGCTTTTGTACCTTATGTGCAGTGATAGCAATGGAAACATGTTCCTCAGTGAAGCAGACACATTCCTCATAGGTCAGCTTTTCCTCCCTCTTGAACATTTAAAAATATGACAGAGGTATTCCTGATCATAAAATCACAGAATCTCTGAATGGTTTGGCTTGGATGGTACCTTAAAATTAATCTCATTCCATGGGCAGGACACCTTCAACTATCCCAGGCTGCTCCAAGTCCCATCCAACCTGGCCTTGGACACTTCCAGGGATCCAGAAGCAGCCACAGCTGCTCTGGCAACCTGTGCCAGGGCCTGCCCACCCTCACAGGGAACAATTCCTTCCCAATATCCCATCCATCCCTGCCCTCTGGCACGGGGAAGCCATTTAAGCCACTGATCTGATGGTGGTTTCTGGGGTTTCTTAGTTCTGAACCACAACATCTCCTTTCTTTCACAGAGTTGCTGGAGGGATCTGARTCTACTTTTGTGTGGGGTGTGGTCAACTCTGCCACAAACAGGTAGGGAATTCAAGTTTGATTCTTTACATCAGTGTTTGTTTAAACAAATATTGCAGCCATCTCCCAGCCTCACCCTGATGGCTGAACAGGAGCTGCCTTTGCTGCTATACAACCCTGGGAGGAGAGATGCTGCTGGTTTAGTGTGACCTGCACCAGAGAATGAAATCCTCAGGAGCACAGATACTGCTCCTGTGTGCCTGTGGCAGGCTGCTCTTCCTGCCCATGGCCTGTGTCCAGGGACTGATGGRTGTCTGGGCATTGTACAGGGAGAGAGGTGGGCACACTTGTGGTCCCTTGGAGTCCTTGGGAGATCCCTGGTGAGCTCCTGGCAGATGTGCTGGAGTTGGGCTCTGTGTCAGCAGAATCCTCCCCTTGTGCCCTTTCAGAGTTTGGGGCAGGGGAACTCAGTGAGCAAGAAGGGGCTGCCCTGCTGGCTGTGGGATGTGGTGGCACTGCCAGAGCTGCCCAAGATGTTTTAAGGTTTATTTAACTGGYTCATTCACAGTTCAGCAATAAAGCCAAGTTCTTTGTGAGCTCYTCCACAGGGGCTGGCACAGCACTGCCTGCTTCCACCCTTTAAAAGAGAGCACATCCAGCTCTCCTCAGCACCCCCAGCATGGTGGCACAGCACCAACCCCCAAGGCACAATCCCTGTGAGCATTTGGCAGAAGTAACCAAAGTCACTCATTGCAGCACCATCAGTGACCAGAACAACTCCCTGCCCTCCCGGATGCGGCCCCCTGAGACCCTCCCCTACACTGTGTCTGCAGGACTGTGAGTACTGAGCCTGGGGCTTTGGCACAGAGCTGGGGACAGCTCCTGGCATCTCTGSCTGTAGCAGCACTTTGTGGCTCCCACTGCATGGACAGGAGGGGCTGTATTGAACAGCTGCTTCTTGAGAGCAGCTTCTGAGGCGGTCTGCTGCTCAGATCATCCTCTGTGTCCTTCCCTTGAAGCATCCTCTGCTTTTTCCTTGCTCCATTCCTGAGGCCCAGGTTAGGCAGAGCTGCTTCCTGGCCATGTCTGCTCTGTCTCTCYAAACAGGCCCTTCCACAGCATCCCCATTATCCCCTTTCAACCCCACCCTGCCCCTGCCTTAAACCAAATTGTCCCTTTGCTTTGTGCTCTGTTCCCTTTCAGGCCCAGCTGAGTCAGAGCTGGGGTGAAACAGGGGCTCCTTAAACCAGCACCACTGGGGGAAGAAGCTGTAAATTCCATCTGGGGAGGGAGAGAAGGAGCTCCCCGTGGGGAAGTGTCTAATGCTGAAATCAAAGACTTCTATTTGCCTTTAGCAGCAAAGCAAAGCAGCTTAAAGATGCTTTGAGGAATGATTGTCCTGATTCCCACTGGGAGCAACTAAACCTGGTGCTCTCAGGGCACAGCTCCKGCACAGCCAGGGACTGTGCAATTGCCACAGTGCTGGGCTGAGTTTGGCAAACCAAACCAAAATGTCACGTTGGAGACAAGCCTTGTTGCCAAGTGCTGCCTCTGCAGAGGCCACTCTTCCTAGGGGCAGTGGGGGAAGTTGTTGTATCTTTGCCTATCTCAAAATTGTATCTTGTCCTTTCCAGAATTCCGAGTATTAGTCCTCCTCCCTGGAACTTGGTTTTTCCTCGGCAGTAAGTGTCTCCCTGACCTGGACAGGAGAGCTCCTGCAGATGACAGACATGCTCTGGAGCTGATGGCAGGACTCTACCCTTGGCTTTTGTTGCATGGTGTGTTTCTTGCAATGTTTGAACATGTGAGACTGTCCTTGGTTGCCAGATGTTTCCCCCAAACACTTGTCTTAATAGTTACCCTCACCTTTACTTGCTGAATTTTGTTACTGTTCTTGAAAAAATACACAGACTCAGAAACCTTCCCTGCCTAGCCCTGGGTCATGGTAACTCCCTGTGAACAGGAAAAACATTGGAATTGGCAAGTCTATGTTTTTTTTGTAACAGGGAATGATCTGTGAGATCTTTGAGACTGTTCTGTGTGCTCCAGAGATTGAGAAACAGTAGGAAACCCTTCAGAAAGGTTTTAAGGAGTGGGGACTGAGGGAGTTATTTTAAGCAGGGGAGGTAGGATCTGATTAGATTCCTAATTAGTGGGAAACAGAACAGTCTGGGGGGCTGAAAATACCCCCCAGAATCTTGTTACTTCACTTGAGACTTAAAAACCTTGGTGCAGGTAGAGGAGCCCCTTGGGAGCTTGGTGCTCGTGGTCAGTGGTAACTGCAAACAGAGGGATGCAGGAATGGGAGGGGGAATGTCCTGCAGGAAGGGCAGATTTGGGAGAATTCAGGCCTGGCACAGCAGAAACTGTTACAGTCCCATTTCAGTGGAATTCAGGAACCACCCAACAGTAACTTCCAGGAATTTCTGTACTTTAAACATCCTGCTGTTCTCAGGCAGCCTAGAGAGRCTATGTGGAACTTCTGCTGGACATTAGGGAGAAGTTTTGGCTGTTTGCTGGGGAGCTGCAGCAAAGTCCCTGCAACTGAGGCTCTGGGAGTTGTGTTTGAGGGCCTGTTACAGCCTGGAGAGCACAAAGTGCTGAGAGTTTCTCCAGTCTTGTGAAGAGGCTGAGAACAAAATCATCTGGAGCAGCCAAAACTTAAAAGTATTTTTTCTGTGCATGCATTTTTTTGTTGTTTTTGTCTTGTTGGAGTCTGAGTTTGTTCACTCAGGGTATGGCAAGTGTTCRGGCTGGGTTTTAAACTGTCATTTTGCAGAGACTGCTTTGGGAGCATCCTCACCTTAACTTTTGCACTCTCATACCTTCAGCCTTTGTTTTTGTCACCTTCAGCCTTACCTTTGTCTCCYGTGTGTGAGGGGCTTCCCCAGGCATGCCTTAACAGAGAATCCTYTGCAAGTTCCTTGCATCACACGCAACTCCAAACAGGGGAAGTTTCAGGAGAACATGTTGACTGGAATATGCAAAATTAGGATTCTTTTAAAATTCTGTCAATTGGTGTTAAGGTTATTGTTGGCAATTTAGAATAAAAATGTTTCAAATGCCCTGTGACATCTTTGGAGTCAGTAAATGCTGGCATGGGAAGCTCTCCTTTCCACCTTCATTTATTTTTTGTCACTTGGAATGAAAGTGCTGTGATAGTTTCTGGTTTGACTGCAGTAGCTCATTTGTAGGATTTGTGGGCCAGAGCACTACAATTTCACAGGTAAGTGCCATAATTGGGCACCATTAGCCTGAGCTCCTTTCATTGGCCATGGATGAAAGCTGCTCCTCCTTGGGGCTCACAGGTGTCTGTGCTGTGGAGGGGGAGAGCTCCTCTACCTCATTAACACTGAGGGTGTTAATGGGCCCCAGTGTGGGGTGGATCCAGTGGCCCAGCCTTTCTGGAAAAGGCCAGGCTTGGAATGTTGTGGTTGTGACATCAAACATCCCCCAGCCACAGGGACTGGGGGGCAGGGTCCATGGAAGGGGGTCTGCCTTGTGGGGTGGATGCAGCCCAGCTGTGACTTGAGAGCTGAAATCCCTTCTGGGCACTGTCCTCAGGCACATCCTGCACCTGGCAGCTCCAGGGGCTGTGGCTCTGCTGTTCCTGCAGTGCTTTGGGAATGCTGGGTGAGCCTCCCACAGCACTGGGAATGTTTCCAATCCCAGTGTTGGCTCTCAGTGGGCTCTTGGCTCTCTCTGCTTGCTCTCTGTTTGCCACAGGACACASAGGATTTTTTCAGGTGTGTCACAGGGCACCTCCATCCTGGTAACAGAGCAAGGACTTTGCTGTGATGTGCTGAATCCTCAGTCTCTTGTGCTGGGTGGGTTGTGCAGTGCCAGAGCCTTACCCCATTCCCTGGAGGCTGGATGGGATGTAGAGTCAAAATCACAGACTTGGTTGGAAGGGGACCTTAAAACCCATCCAGTCCCACCCCCTGCCCTGGGCAGGGACCCTTTCCACTGTCCCAGGCTGCTCCAAGCCCTGTCCAGCCTGGCCTTGGACACTTCCAGGGATCCAGGGACAGCCCTGGGAGCTCTGGGCAGAGCTTTTCCCTTTACACGGGGCTGGGGAACCTCAACACCTTCACCTCCTATGGCCCGGGAAGAGACAATTTCCTCCTCCAGCTGAGACTYCCAGCCCTGGGCAGTGTTACCACGGGCCTGTTGCACGGAAGGAGGTTGGTTTTTAACACATCCCCCTGTGCTTGGACATTCCAGGGTTAACCTGAGGAGGAGTGAACAGGGAGAGGCAGACAAAGAGCAGGCTTTGGGCCAAGTGCGAACATCCTCTGGTACTTATCTACACCATCTCCCTTCTCAGCTACTTGTGTCCCACCCAATCATCAGCTCTTATCACTCATTATCTCCCCCTCTATTCTGCACATACCTTACCCCCTTTTCACTGGTTTTAGGTGCTCAAATACTGACTGCTTTAGTCTCTTTGTTTAAAAATGTTTCCCTCCCAGATTTAACTCCAGGCAGCAACTGAACATCACAGCTCACTGCTCCCCACGCAGGGAGATGGGGGAAAAACGTAAAACTCATGGGTTGAGATAAGAACAGCTTAATAACTGAAACAAAGATATAATTAATAATTTAAAAAAAAATTAATAAAGAGGGAGAGAGGGGGAGACATAAAACCCAAGACAGACAAGTGCTGGCCAGTAGTTGTTCACCACCCTCTGACCCCTCCCAGCCCATCATTCCCAGTTTATACACTGGGAATGACTCTGGTGTGGAATATCCCTTTGGCCAGTTCGGGTCCCCTGTCCTGGCCCTGCTCTCTCTCAGCTTCTTGAAGCTCTGCTCACTGGCAGAGCCCGGGAAACTGAAAAGTCCYTGATTTAGGRTAAACACAARCCATCMCTGTGATATCARCATTCCCATACACAGCCCTGGGAACAGCTGCTGGGGARAAAATGAACTCAATCCCAGGTGAAACCAGGACACAAAAAAAACCTTTCCTGGATTTCTCCCCCATGCTCAGTCACACTCAAACTCGCTCCTGGAGCATCAGTCCCATTTCCAGCTGCTGCTCTCGGTATCAAAACCCCTCAGGACCCACCCTGGCACCTCTGCATCACGTTCCTATGTACAGCACTGACAACTTCCTGCATTCTTGGTGGGTATTTTCTGATTTAGTAAGTGTTTTGTAGCTGTGGGGACTGGAATTACTTCAAAACAGAACTTAAGAGCAAGAGGAAGATCCAAGCCCTCGCTCTCACATTTTAAATCCACAATCTCTTTATCAACAGCCACATTTTGCCCTCCAAGCTCTTCTCTGAATCAGAGCCCCCTCACCTGCATCATTGGCAGGCAGAGAGGGAGAGGAAGCTCTGGCCCCTCTCAGGAGCTAARGGAGGGGTGGGCAGAGCACAGTGTTATAAACGAATAGCTGATAATAAATTAATAAAATAATTTATTACGGAAGGGCAAGAAAAAAATCCCAGAACGCCACAGACAAAAGGCAGCGCCGAGCCCGGGGTCGGCACTGGGTGAATTTATGGACTCAGACTCTGTCGCACCCTGTCCCCCACAGTTTACAAAGCTGATTTCTGTGAGATCTGTTTTTGTAGTTTTTCCAGCTGGACATCGAATTGCAACACTTCTTTTCCTTTTTCCTCTCCTCCTGCATATTCATGTAGTTTCCTTTCAGCGCTGTTGGTCTGCTGGATCGTTTTCCGGGCAGAGATGGAGACTTGATTAGATTTAGCAGAACTTGGTATTCTGATGCACTATTTCAGGATAATGCCCATATCAGGGTTAAGTGCTGAGTCGTTCCCAAGACCATCACCAGCTGATATCCCATCTCTCCTCGGATCCACCCATCTGTTTGGCTGCAAATCTACCCCCGCCTTTACTGGCAGAGGTGATACAATCTCTGTRTACCCATTCCCAAGCAAACATGATTTTATAACAATTAACAGTAAAAGAACACGAATTATTCCATGTCATAAATCACAATAGCCTGGGCCTGGACGTGCCCCCAGCTGCCCCCACTCCTGTTCCACCATTCCRCCCATTCCCAGCTCCCTTTCACCACCAGCTCTGGGGCTGTCCCAGCCTGGCACATCCCACCAGTCTGACCAGTGGGGTCCAGCACAGGCTCCAGCTCCTTCCAACCCACAGTGGGACCCATTTCCCACTGTGATCCAAAAGGGAGCCTCCCACAGCACCCCCGTGGCCCCCGCCCCTGCAGACCCCTCCTCCATGAACCAGGATCCATCCTGGAAYTGGTCCTGCTTGTTTATTTTGGCTCCAACATGCTTGCCAAGTTAAGAAGAAAAACTTCATTTTGATTTAAAAAAATCTTTATTCACAGACCATCACATGAATCACATCCCACCCTTGCTCCTTTATGTATAAAATACTGGTAAAAAGTTTCATTCCAGAGGCAAGTGAATTCCCACAGGGTCCCCTCCTGAGAGAGCAGCTCACCCCAGAGCTGGAACTCGTGCCACAGTTTGGAAGCAGAAGTGAGGTGTTTGGTGAGGAAGGAAACACCACCAAGCTACAGCAGCAAAGCCTCCAGGGCTCAGCTCCAGCTCTTTTCCTTTGGCACAATCCCACCGTGCTCCAGCTCATTCCCCACTGCATCCAAAGGGGAGATGTGGGGCTGGAGGAACCACCCGTGTCCCTGCCATGTCCCAGTGCAGGGGAGGTCTTTGGGTTTCACACAAATCACCTGAGATGCCTTGGAAATCTCAGATTTTCCAGGCACTACAAAGGTGTCTGATGTCACAAATCCAGTTCCCCAGGTGGTTCCTTCAAGCCCCACGTGTCACCTCTGGCTGCCATGGGTGGCAAGGACACTTGRCTCACCAAGGGGCAATCAGCCTGTGCAGGGACAAGGAGACTGCAGAAAATRAATCAACAGGAAAACATCTGTTAAAATGCCAAGCAAGGCTCAGAAACAGAAAAAAAAATCCAGTTCCAAGTTTCTTATGGCTCCTACCACAGCCCAAAAGGAAAGAGATTGGCCAGAATCCCACCTTGGTGCAAGACAAACTCTGCTACACCAGGTCACAACCACAGAAGCTTTGAACAGTGACAACCTTAAGCCCTAAACCCCAACACTGTAAAATCCTGTGGAATTGGATCAATTCATCAGAACTGACATTTGCCAGGGACCCCTTGCAAGTGCTCAGCTGCCCTCTCAAGGGCTGAATGCATCAGACTTCAAAATAAATTTCAGGCAAATTTGGATTTATGATTTCTATTGCACAGCAACACAGGTGTTCCATCACAGCAGATTCCCTCTTTTCCTTTTAATTCCTTACTCCCTTGGGCTCAAATGAAAACCAGTTCATGCTTGCTCAGCTACAGTATTTCCTTGGAAAACCTGGACAAATGGGGAATTCCAAGAGCAGGAAACACTTCAGAAGTATCAAACACATGGAGAAGCCCATAAGCAGGAGCCACTGGTCACTCTGGGTGTCTGGCTGGGCCCCAGCTCTGGTCACCAACATGGCCCTGTCTCCTGGCCCACATTCCATAAAATTCCTTAAAATTTTTTTTCAGTTATTAAAACCCTTTCTCCCAGTTTGCAACAGGCCACGTAACGAAAGCAAAGCTCAGTGCAGTGAGGACAGAATGCAGAACTTGTGATTTGTTACTAATCCAGAGACCTACAACCATTCCAGACAGGAARCAGGGAAGGAATTGCCAGCATGATGCCACATCACCTGGATATGACACATCTGTGCCACTGTCAGACATCAGGGAATGCTCCAGACTTGTCACACATGGGGATGGGAATGGATCTGCAGGGTGACAGAAATGGATGAGGCCCCTCTGTCAGACCCCCCAGGCTGCAGGGGAAGCAGTGCCAGAGGATCTCACACTGGAAATGTTCCACTGGGACAGGGAATGACCCCAAGGAGATGAGTGTGAGGCAGCAGCACCCGGGAGGTGGCACCAGGRGAGGTGACACATCTGAGTGTCCTTCACAGTGACAAAGGGTACACAGGGAACCCTTCCCAAGGATGGGGACMTCACCATCCCAAGGCACAAACTCGAGGAAACTCCTGACCAAGCTGATTTTCAGTGCCAGGCCTGTTGTGCTGATCCCACCACTCCTCTGGGGTGAAGAACCTGTTCCAGGCTCTGTGAACAATCCCACACCTCCCTCCAGGGAGTACAGGGGGACTCACCTGCTCCATGCACTCAGAAGCTCCAGAGCCCCAAACCCAACCAGCACCTCAGGAAATGAACACAGCTCCCCACAACTCTGTGCTCCAACATTAGAAATGCCATTTTTGGAGGCTGGACTTGGCAGGAGGCCTAGGRAGATGCCTGAGGTGCATCCCAGTGGAAGCAGGAGGAAGTGTGGGAAGCAGCAGGGCAGGGAGAGGTACCAGAACATCCCTCAGATGAGCAGAGCAGCATTTCAGCCTAAACCAGAGAGATCTGTGCTGGTTAATACTGTGTGTGAAGTTAACTGAGGTTCTAACCGTGTTCTAAGACTCTTCCCCACACATCCTCCTCCTCCAAGCACACTGCAGATGGGAGCCCTTCACTTCCCAACTCTTTTTGCACACTCAGGCCCATGAACACTGTGAAATTCTCTGTGCCATACCTGCACTGCAAAATGCAGGGGTCAGGTCAGTGCTGGCCAGCACTGGAAAGACTCACTGCATCCCAGGCTGTGCCTTTGCATCCTCCCATCCCTGTGTGCCCAAAGGGACATTCCTGCCTTGCTACAGCTGGGCACAATGTTCACTTCTGCTTCCTATTAACCAGACCATTAAACCTGCAGGCTTGAGGGGAGAGCAGTAAAGGCCAGGGGTTATTTTCACAGGGCCATTCTCAAGCACAGCGTCCCCAGCCCCATCCATTCCCCGAGGTGCTTTCCCATGTGGCACTGTCCGAGTGGGATTTGTAAACTCTGAAGTCCACGGGAAGGGCTCATCCAAAGCAGCACCCAGAGCAAAGTCAGTCCTGGAGGGATTCCTCCTTGCAGGAGGCCAGCAGCTCATGTGAGGTACTGCACAACGAGGAACATGATGAGGCAGGTGAGGGCCATGCCCCCCAGCATGAGGAACTTGTCCTGGAAGGCGCGCTTCTCGATCAGCCGCATCACCGTGTTGGACAGCCCCAGCATGTTGGCAACGTCCAGGATCTTCTTGTGAGTGCCCTGAGGACAACAACACAGCAAAGACACAATCACCCTCATGCTCTGAGACTTCTCATTCCACAGCCCAAGAGTATTTCATCACGGGTGGTGAGTGATGGATTCTAATCCATGGAATATCTCTCAGCCAAGCACCCCTACCATTCCACAGGAGGTGGCCACAGGACTCTGGAAGCAGCTGGGTGTTTGGGCTAATTAATTCATACACATGAACAGGAGTGTGGGTAAAGACACAAAGCAATCTGTCTRGACAGAGACAGGATAAAAAGTGTCTCAGAAAGACGCACTCCCTAGGGAGGAGTAAGAGTTCTCCTGGTTCTGTTTCAGCCACAGTCTAAAAAGAGCTCCAACCAGCCAAGGTTTTGTGCACAGCTCCCYTTGCTGAAGTGCAGTTCATAGCTGCAGAGACTGAGAAGGTCCAGACACTTGCAAGGTAAATAGCAGAAGAAAAGGCAGATAAACATGTAATTAATGCCATTTCCTGAATCCACAGAAAAGCACAGGGTGCTGCAGGCAGGACACCTGGTACTATCAGGAATATGGATCCCACCAGCAGGGACACAACAGGAATCCTCCTGCTTTGTTTCAGGACAGTGGTTAGAGGCAACAGTATGAAATACAGGCACAGAGATGTGCTCCAGGCACAGGCTGGGATRTTGCCCTGAGTGGGGAGAAGGGAGAGGACTCAGGGCTGCAGAGTCCCAATGGTACAGGTGAGAAGGACCCTTCCAGGAAAGCTGGACACAGTGACCCACCTGGGGGCAGGCAGAGCACTGAGCCACAGGCAGACAAGCTAAACCTCACCTTGGAAAGAACTCAGCTCCAAACTCTGTTTTAATGTCTCCACAGATCTGTGGGTGCAGGGCCTGGACCCCAGACTAAGGAGCAGAGAAGGAGCTGCAGCCCTGCTTTGGACCCTGTGCTGGGCTGCAGCCTGGAACYCTGGGGCCAGGACAGCACACCCAGCTCAGCTCCCCCAGTGCCAGCTGGAGTGCAGAGCAGGCTTGGACTGGAGCTGCAGGTGTGACAGACCTGACCAAATCTGGGATYTATGTCATTAAAAATGCCTAAATCTGGCAAATACATCCCAAACCAAAGCAGTGTCACAGAACTGAGAGCAGCTGTTATCCCCATCAGAAGATGGATACAAGAGACAAGTATTTCCCTACATTTTTCATAAGTCCAGTTTTACCCCACACACTTCTAATTAAAAGGTTTTGTGTATCCAACCCTGAACTGACCATCACTTTGAGCAGTCTGTAAAATGAAAGACAAATATTTGCTATAAAGAGACATGCAGATATGCAGCTGTTACCAGCAGGGAAGGAGGGACTGCTGAGGTGCATTATCTTTATTACTAATCTTAATCACAAGTGCTGTGCAGCAGCTTTGTGGCTGCTCTGAGTGATGCTCACCTGAACCAACATCTCCCTACCCAGTTCCTGCCCAACCTGAACCTGAACAAAACAACAGTCAACCAAAGAAAAACAAACAYAACATTCAGCACTCCAGGTGAAGGCCAGCCAGCCCCAAGAGATCTTAGAGATTTTACTAACAGGATGGTAAAATGTAAAGATTTCAAGTTGTTTGAATGAAGTTTGGGCCTCTCCAGCATCCTCAGCTCGGAGCAATGTACTGAAACAACACACATATTGATTTTACTTAGCCTGATCAGCATGAACACAGAAAAAAAGTGGGGGTAAAAAATGATGCCCCCACCTTTAAYGTGACTCTCTGGTCCCTCAGGCCCTGCAGGATGTTGGTGCCACTGCCAATAAGCTCATCCATGCCTCGGTGGGCACTCTGCAGGGATTCATTAAACTGCAGGGTTTCGTCGATCGGGATGGTGGTGTCAGAGTCCTGTGGGGAAAGCAGGGACTCAGTTACCTGCCCACTCACAAACACAGCATGCACACAGCCTAAMCCCTGCAGCACTGGGAGCACTGTGCTCACACCTTCATCGTGGTTTTAAATACAACATTGGTATCTGAGTGAAAAGAGTCCTTTGGAGAAGATAAGGAGGAAGCCAAAAGGTGAAGCTGAGCAGCTGCTCAACTGCAATGAGATGTCAAGGATGAAAAGAGCAAAAGCAGAGAATTTTTATRATCTCAGTAGGAAAGGGTGCTGCAGGAGAGAACATCAAAGCTAACAGAAGGTGTTTAACAAGGTGTTAAACACCAAGAAGGTGTTTAGTCATTGATCACTGCAAGTGAAAGACTTGTGGAAGATTTCACACATTTCTGAGCAACAAAAGGCCTGAAAAAATGTTTGGAGATGCCATTCTAGACATTTACAAAATAGTGCAGATTTCTGGCAGTGAGGGCACAACATGGGCCTGGTTCCCTGAGCTCTGGCTCACTCATCATCCAGGGCCCTATTTAAATAAAATATTAAATATTAATATTTTTCATGTCTTTCCAGAAAAGAAGCATTCACTGCACTGGGAATGTTGAAATGGAAATAACAGGGTGAAACTCAAATCTGSACTGCACAGGAGGGCAGGGATGGGMTCACCCCTGTCTGCCAAAGGYCACTGTTCCCTGGCCACCACTCCATGCAGAGGGACAAGGAAATGGCTCACTCCTCCCACATGGTTTGGAGCAGGAACTGCTCAGGGGCAGTGTGGGGAACACAGATCACTGCTCCAGCACTGAGAGCAAGAACCAGCCAAAGGTAGAATCCAGTCATGTGGATGAATGGCACCCCATGTGCCCAGCACTGCAGGTGGCACACAGACACAGCAGAACTGAACASACTCTCTGGTAAAAACCCCAAATGTTCATCTGAAAATGCCAGGCAGGACCCCAGGTGTGGTGCTGCCCTGCCTGGGCAGGGGCTCTGCTCACTGTGGGGAAGGAAGAGTCAGGGACAGAGCTCTCTGGATGAAGGGGCTGTGCCAGAACACACAAACCCTGTGAACACAGCACCAAGGCTCACACAAGTGTCTGAGCACAAGCACTTAGATTTCCATGGGAATGGTTCCCATTCCAGGTATTTAACAACCTTCAAAACAGCAGATTTCACTTCTGTMCAAGGTTTTTCTTTATCCAATATAAGGCAGCAATAATAGAGAAGTAGATTTGTGACCCCCTCCCAAGGAGAGGGGATGGCACCAGAGCTCTGTTCTGCTGCTTGTGGTTTTCTCCAGGTACAAGGAAAGGCTTCAAAGATAAAGACCATTTTAAACTCAGAATTAAGCAAACTGTTCAGAACAYTGCTACAGCTTCCAAAAGCTGCTCTGGATGTTCCAGTGATTTACTCACACACTCAGCTGACATCTCTGATAGAACAGGGGAGGATATGAACTGTGGAAAACTGCAACCAAGAGAGGCTGATAACTGAWAAATAAATCATCATTTTCCTATTAAAGGATCATTTTAAAGCCATATTATTGTAGCAAGCTASAAAGAAATACAAAGTAATTGTGTATTTTTTTAATCTATGATACCTTTCAAGCTCTGAAGGAGAAAATAACCCATTTGCTCTATATTTTGCATCTGTAAACCTGTTACTACTCTTTAAAACTGTTCCACTCACACATTTTGTTTCTAAACAGCAAATCTTCCTGCAGGAAAACTTGTTGCTACTTGCAGGGAAACACCAGAGTGTTTAAAACCAACAAATTGCAGTGTTTCCTTCAAGCCTTGTTTATAATTTAGAAATAGCCAACAAAATATCAGRCATTATCTTTATGGCAGGCTTTGAGAAATGCATCAAATCTCAGTTAATTAGGATTGCTCACATTCTTTCTKTCTTGCCCTGACAATGACTGACAACACAGATAATGAATGTTAGGTGAGATGCCTTTAACAAAGAGAAATAAAGAGGGAAATCAAACCAAAATTTAAAAATAGAATTAAAAACAAAAACAGAACAAAACAAAAGGCAAACAAACTGGAAAATAAACCAAACCAAGACAGACTTTTCAGTAGCAGAAAAATGAAAACTGAAAGCAAGTCTACATTATTTAGGGCAAAATTAATCCAGGAAATTGCACTGGGGGGATTTCCCAATGGAGGAACTAACAAGAACAGGTGGAACACATCCATGTTATTACAAACTTTTGACTCATTYCTAGGCAAAAAGCAAGGGCTTTGTCCCAGCTGTGTGATCTGTTTGGCTACACTGAAGTCTGCTGACACCTGCTGTCAGTGGGGTGTGTAAAAGCCAGGCTTTTCACAGATCTCAGGATTTTGGGGGACGTTTGACACAAATCCAAGTGAAATGCACACTTTGGTACCTACCTCACTGACCCTTTTACAGCTGCTGTGTAAATCCAGGTGCAACTGCACTGGATAAAACAGGAGCAGCAGCTTCTGGAGCCTTTTCCTGCTGCCTTAAGAGCCCAGCTTTTCCTCAGGAGAGCTGCACTTTTCCCTACAYACTTTGATTCCTCTCTAGCTTTACTCACACCCACAGCAGGTTCCAACAGTGCTGTTTACACGAGCCACACTCCCCCCTGCTGGATCAGAGCCGCTGGAGCACAGGGAGCCCCAGCAGGGATATTTACGTTGGTGGTGAAGGTGCGGGCCAGCAGCTCCTCCCGCTGCCGCTCCTGCTGCTCCCGCTGGTAGCGGCGGTGCTGGAAGTTCCTCAGGGCTGTCTGCAGGTGCTGCACGTCGTATTTCAGCTGGTCCACTCTCCTGCAGAGGAGCAGCAGCATCAAAACAATCTGTTTTTCCTTCATGAGCCAAGGAGCTTCATAAATTAACAGCAGTGAGTAACAAGGAACCATGGGTTGCACTTCTTGACAGATAAGGACATTGAATGCTAGGCTGAAATTCCACACCTACATCCCTGACTCGTTTTTCTACTACACTGGTGATTATTTCACAGGTGATCATTCATTTTAATCAATTATTTAGCCTCCAGGCTAATGACAGAATGTGAAGCAGAACTCCTGAGTGTCTTGGACATCCTATCCCATGGATTGTCTCTTCAGGTGTTACATAACTGCATCCATTCCTTATTTAACACAGATTTGGAAAGATGGTAGGAYTTGTACAGATTCTATTTTATGACCCTCCCATTTCACATAAAACATAAAGCTTTCCAGTTTGTTGAATTAGCATCCTGTTCTGAAGTTTGAGGTTTTATATAAAGGAGCTCAAAAGTCAGTGGGCAATACAGGAGACATCTCCACTGGCCCTGATTAAATGACTGATAAAATTTAATGTTTGGCCACCAGACCATCCTGGTTTAGTGGAAGGGGTTGGAACTGACCTTTAAGGCCCCTTCCAACCCAAACCATTCCAGGGTTCTACAAAGAAATCAATGACTATTCCAGATACTGACCTCTTTCTTTAATACAGGTGACATGAAATCCACCCCTACTATGTGTAAGGGCATTTTRGACTAAATATTAATAACTGAGTCACAGAATTAATTAATAACAGCAAGTCCTGATGTCTGTGGTCCAACCTCCTCCTCMAACYATTGCTCACTTTAGAAACCTCTTYATTTCAGTCACCAACAGCTTGGAAAATGGCCCAGAGAAAATTACCAAATGAAGGAATTTTACTCTCTACCTCCACAAATGCTATTAAAAGCAAGAGACAGAGCATCCAAGWGCATGTTCTGCTCTTCTGAGAAGAGAGCCATGAATCCAGCTGCATCACCAGTCTGGACTTGATKATCTYTTGAGGTCTTTTACAAYTTMARTGATTCTCATGRTCCTGGGGTTAAATGCWGGAAAGTGATTTTGCCTSTGTGCCTCAATTTTGCTACTGTAGAGCACAGAGATCAGTTATGCAAAGCATAAAGATTTCACACAAATCARAAGGCAAAGGGATTCAATAAATTTAATTAAAATAATTACAAAGACTACCCTGCACAATCACAGCAAAGCAGTGAACTCACAGTTTGGCATTCTGCCTCTTGTTGGGAGGTTCTTTGCTGGACAGGATTTCCAGACGTTCCAAGTTGCTGAATATGTTGTCTATTCTTGCCTGAATCTCATTTTCTACCACTGCAAGGAAATAAAAACAGGATTTGACTTGAATTAGGCAACTGCAATCTGATGAAGGCAAATGCTCAAAAGCATTCAGAGCAGTATTCAAAACCTGACAGATTCAAATCTTTACTGGATGAAAATAATGAGGTAACTGAGAACTATAAATATAATTAAATGTCACTTCTTTAGCTCAGTAATTCCACATCTCACCTTTCCCTCCTCCTCTGAGGAGGTGGCTGGGGAAGCCCCTGCTGAGCCTCTTTCCCCATCAGCTCCACGAATTAGGATTTCCAGCCCCCCCRTTCCCC
The DNA here is from genome assembly GCA_902810485.1 of Alauda arvensis. Classification (NCBI taxonomy): domain Eukaryota; kingdom Metazoa; phylum Chordata; class Aves; order Passeriformes; family Alaudidae; genus Alauda; species Alauda arvensis. The sequence goes on from CADDXX010000565.1 coordinate 46,424, forward strand.
CTGCAGCCCCCTCCTGCTCTCTCAGCAGGATTTGCTGTCACAAGAACACAGAGAAGCAGCACCAACCACCTGCCAACCACTCCACATCTCAGRGCTTCCCAGAAAACCACACTCAGCAGCACCCAGGGAAGCAAAGAGCACTCAGGACTTTGTCTTGGCCCCTGGATCTCACACAGCCACAGAGGGACTGAYTCACATCCACAGACAAATCAATCAAATTGTCCTAATCCATCTCTCCATCATTTACTGCAGCTGAATTCAGCACAGCAGAGCTGACAGTGACAGCAACTTCTGTCAGACCAAACTGCACCACYACACATTTTTCTGAGCAGGAAGGGACTATTTGCTCTAAGCTGGAAAACTGCAAGTTTGATTTCCACGCCCCTATTCCTGCTCTTCAACCATGGATAATCCTGTTTTCCATAAATTCTGAGATACACATTAGTATTTTAATAGAGAGAGAAATATATACATATATTTATTCATTTATTAACTATGTAAACTGGTGAACCAACTGTAAACTACATAATCCTATCTCTTGAAATGGTCTCAAGCAATAGAAGCAAAATGGCAAATTATACTAATTTTCAGGACTTTCAAAATCACYYCCAGTGAACAGCAGTCTGGGAAGTSTGGCATTGTAGAAGGAGCAGTAAAACCACCACAAAAACACAACCAGAATTAATAAGTTGCAATTTTTTGAAAGGAAATTTATCCCAGCCCTTCCTAGAGCCCAGTCATGCTTCACAAATGTGTTTAAGGTAAGAGAAGTCAGTGAACATGTGCAGAAATRTGCCCAGGCAATGCAGGGCCCTTTCACCTCAGAAGTTCCTGATGAAACCATTATTAGTGACTCATGCAGGAATTAAGGGTTCAAAMACAGGTCCAGAATACATCTGCCAGTTCTGCATTGGGGTAAAAAGTCCTGCCACACGTATCAGAGCATCTTATTACAGTCATTTATGAGCACAGGGTTATAGTCCAAATTCACTGAGGCARTTTCAGGCCTAATGGTTCTTATAACACATTTCCCATAAGCAGGTGGAATTACAGGAATGTCAGGAGCATCCASCACACAAAATCACAGCATTCTCCCCAGAAACTGCACCGAGCATCTTTAGGGCAAAGCTGCCAGTTGGTGGTTGCTGAGGGAATAACAACACAGCAGGGCAGGCACAGTCACATCCCTCAGCTTTCTGAGCTTCTAAACCAGCCCAGAGATGCTCTCACTCTGCAGTTCTGTCCACACCAAGGTGCTCATTAATTCAAGGTGTTCAAAAATCTCCCTGAGTGCATCAGTGTGGGGGTTTTGATCTCTTGGTGCTGAAGTCACAGTCACAGGAACACACGGCACAGTCACCCTGCCAGGAGTTCCAAAAGCCAACAGCACCAAAAACTTGACATTCTACCATGACATTAAAGAATCATTCACAGCAAGCACTTTCTGTCAGTTAAAGGATTAGAACAGCAAGATGAAGCAAATTCTTGTCCTGTCTTTTCTAGTATTTATTGAAATCACTTTATTGAAGTTAAACAGCAGTAAGATTCCAAAGCAACCTGAATTGCTGATGTGTCTCAGCAGCTGATCACAGTGACTCAGGAGCTACATTTGTTCCAATCATGACTGTAAATTTAATAAGAAGGCATACAAGGTTAAAGATGCAAACTAATCCAACCCCCCTCAGCACTTACAGTGCACTGAGTCTTTGTCTGAAGTCTCCAGGCGCCCCATGTAAGACTGGACCTCATGGACCTGCCTGTCAGGAGAGAAAATGAGCACAGAAGTCACTTAACAGCCATAAACTCATCCCTCAGTGCCTCACTTTTCAGCTTCTTTTACTGAAATGCACTTCTTAGGACAGCACAGGAATCAGCAACACAGGGTCAGAGCAGACAGCCCATTCCTGCCACCAACCCAGGTCCTCASCAGGAAGCAGCTCTGGGCTCTCACCTCATGTGCACCTACAAAGTAACTTTATTTAAGAACAGAAATCAAGGTGAAGATTACAAAAAGCACAGAAACAGCTGTTCATCGTGGTCTGGAAATGCCAGTGTGGAGACACTCAAGGGGAGAAGGTGAACAAGGAATGATTTTCACTGTCTCACAGCATGTGAATTCACAGGCAGCAAGTGAAATTAAAAACTTGTAAGAAAAAAATACTGTGGCTGGACAAGCAGTGGCATAGGAAAACAAAAGAGAAAAAATATATTGATGGTTGTMAAATTCTTCTGGAACCAGATGGGCTTTAAGGTCCCTTCCAACCTGAACCGTTTAATGATCACAAAATAAGGCACTACAGAAATGGGAGCATCAGTGCCCATATCCAAACCAGCTGCTGGTACATTCCTGCATTTCCAGATCTCCAGCAGCATGTCCTGCTCTTCCCTACAGGGTCACCCTGTATCATTATTCAATGACAGAGGAATTATGGTTCAATACAAGATTCAACTCAAGCCTGTTACCACCCCACCTCCCTTAACAGAGCCCCACAAAGATGCAAATTACCGTGGAAATTTGAAATATTTGCTTAACTGTGCCCTTTGGCCCCTTTCCCCTGAGTTACTCCAGATGAACTGGCAACACAACCACAAGAAATTCTGCCTTATTTTGCAATTCCCACACCACTCCCCTCCCTCTCCAGACATTATCTGTGAAATGTGGGGTTTATCCTCAAGGAGCCACACGCCTCCAGAGGTGATTTACACTGCGGCAGCCGGACCCCTCAAACCCTGCTGCAAAAACCCTTTAAATAAACCTTCATCAACAARCGGGAATCGCCGTTCCCGGTGCTCCGGGCCGGCCGTGCCCTCGGGGCTGACGTGGCACAGCGGCCCGGGGCTCTGCTCCCCACGGGGCCCCGCTCCGGGATGGGTTTTAATGGGGAAACGCTTTGAAAGGGCGCTGAGATCTGTGGGGTGTCGGCACCGGGCTCACACACACCGGGCCCGCGCTCCTCACACCCCCGGTCTGCGGCTTCCCCCGCTCCTTCAGACAGTGGGTGCTTTGAGGGTGCAGCCTCAAACCTTCAGAGCCCTCACGCACTTGTTGGTTTGCGGTAGAGCCCCTCACACACCCCTCAATCCCTCACACACCCCTCAACCCCTCACACACTTGTTGGTTTGCTGGTGTAGTCCTCATATACCCCCCGAGCCCTCACAGACCCCACAATCCCTCACAGACCCCCCAATCCCTCACGCACTTTTTGATTTATTGGCACAACCCCTCACACACCCCCCGAGCCCTCACACACCCCTCAATCCCTCACACACCCCTCAATCCCTCATACACCCCTCAATCCTTCACGCACTTTTTGATTTATTGGCACAACCCCTCACACACCCCCGAGCCCTCACGCACTCCCCGAGCCCTCACACACCCCTCAATCCCTCACACACCCCTCAATCCCTCACACACTTTTTGATTTATTGGCACAACCCCTCACACGCCCCCCCGAGCCCTCACGCATTACCCGATCTCTCGGTTTGCTCGTACAGCCCTCACAAACCCCCCACCCCGAGGCCTCACGCACTCCCCGAGCCCTCAAACACCCCACAATCCCTCATATACCCCTCAATCCCTCATGCACTTGTTGGTTTGCGGTACAGCCCCTCACACACCCCATAATCGCTCACACACCTCTCAATCCCTCACGTACTTTTTGGTTTGTTGGCACAACCCCTCACACACCCCTCGAGCCCTTACGCACCCCTCAATCCCTCATATGCCCCTCAATCCCTCATGCACTTGTTGGTTTGTTGGCACAACCCCTCACACCCCCCCGAGCCCTCACACACCACACAATCCCTCACGCACTCGTTGGTTTGATGGCACAACCCTCACACACCCCCCGATCCCTCACGCACTTGTTGGTTTGCGGTACAGCCCCTCACACAGCCCCCAATCCCTCACACACCCCTCAATCCCTCACATACCCCCCGAGCCCTCACACACCCCTCAATCCCTCACACACTTTTTGGGTTGCTGGTATAGTCCTCACACACCCTCCGATCCCTCATATACCCCCCAATCCCTCACGCACTTTTTGATTTATTGGCACAAACCCCTCACACACCCCACAATCCCTCATACACCCCCCAATCCCTCATGCACTTGTTGGTTTGTTGGCACAACGCCTCACACACCCTCCGAGCCCTCACGCATTCCCCGGGCCCTCACACACCCCTCAATCCCTCACGTATTTTTTGATTTGTTGGCACAACCCCTCACACATCCCCCGAGCCCTCACAACCCCTCAATCCCTCACACACTTTTTGGTTTGCTGGTGTAGTCCTCACACACCCTCCGATCCGTCACGCACTCCCCGAGCCCTCACACACCCCTCAATCCCTCACGCACTTGTTGGTTTGTTGGCACAACCCCTCACACACCCCACAACCCCTCACACACCCCACAATCCCTCATACACCCCTCAACCCCTCACGCACTTTTTGATTTGTTGACACAACCCCTCACACACCCCACAATGCCTCATATACCCCTCAATCCCTCACGCACTCGTTGGTTTGTTGGCACAACCCCTCACACGCCCCCCGAGCCGTCACGCACTCCCCAAGCCCTCACACACCCCGCAATCCCTCATATACCCCTCAATCCTCATGCACTTGTTGGTTTGTTAGCACAACCCTCACACACACCCCTCAATCCCTCACGCACTTGTTGGTTTGCTGGTACAGCCCCTCCATCCCGCACCGGCTCCGCTCCGCACACGTCACCTCCCGCCGCTTCCGGCTCCGCYGCCTCCCCGGCTGCTTCCGCTTCCGCCTGCCCCGGGCCGCGCTCCCGCCCCTGCGCCCCGCGCGGCCGCCAGGGGGCGCTGCAGGACCGGCGTGAGGGGCCGTGAGGGGCCGGGCRCGGGCGGCGCTTCCCACACGAATTGTTCGTGACCGCCGCCGTCAGCAGCGTCCCAAACAGCGGCTGCCACTCTCGGCACGGTCAGGGGAAAGGGTGGCAGCTGCGAGAGCCGCCTGGGGTCGCGGAACTGCGTCCCCCGCACGGCAGAACGGAATGGATTCATGGTACAGTGCCACTGCCATGGGCAGGGCACCTTCCACTGTCCCAGGCTGCTCCAAGCCCTGTCCAGCGTGTCCATGGACACTCCCAGGGATCCAGGGGCAGCCTCTCTGGGCACCCAGTGCCAGGGTCTGCCCACCTTCACACGGAAATTTCTCCCCTATGTCTCATCCATCCCTGCCCTCTGGCAGTGGGAAGCCATTTCCCTGTGTCCTGTCCCTCCATCCCTTGTCCCCAGTCCCTCTCCAGCTCTCCTGGAGCCCCTTTGGGCCCTGGAAGGGGCTCTGAGGTCTCCCTGGAGCCTTCTGCAGGTGAACACCCCGAGGTCTCCCACCGTGGCTCCGTGCAGAGGGGCTCCAGCCCTCGGAGCAGCTCCGTGCCCTCCTCCCCTGAGCAGCTCCACAGCCTCCTGATGCTGAGGAGGGGCTGGACTCAGCTCTGCAGGTGGCWCCTCCAGAGGCCAGGTCACCTCTAGGAGTCCAGATGATAACACACCTGGAGATGCAGATACTGAGCTGATACTTCCTTCCTCGTAGGATGAATTCTGCATCCAAGTATCCCTTCTAAAACAKCTCTTCCTGCTCTTTCATCATCATTACACCTGTCCTGCACCATACCTTGCTGTCCTGTTCAGTGTTTCATTGCCAGGGAACTGCCTTTACAGGTTTGTTCACACATGATCACAGTCAGTTTAGGGTGTCCATCTTGCAAAGAGTTTTGCTTTCTTAATCCTGTTTTTTCTCCATATTTAGAGATACACTAAGTTTTCTCCAGCAGGATGTCACCCATTCATGGTGGAAGTGCAGGTTCCTGTCCTRTCTCACAGAACTGCTCTGGGGCTGRATAAGAGACTGCTTTWCAGTTTAYTCTTYRTTGTTTGGACCAGATAATSCACCACAGCTGAAGGCACAACTCTTCCTGGGATGTACTGGGCTACACCACCCAATATCTTTATGGTCAGCCTGCTGAGCCTGAATTCCTGTCACCTTTTACTTCATGGGGAAAGCAAGGAGAAGGTGAATTATTAAAAAATCAACGTGGTGGGGAGGTATAGCCCAGTTAGTCAGGGCAGCAGGACAGCAGAGGCACAGGTACAAACACTGATTGATTAAAAAGCTCAAATTAGGGCCATAACCCTGTCTTGTCACTGCTGTTTACTGGAAAATAGTTCTTGTCAACAAATGTAACTTCATGCTAATAAAAGCTTGACTGGGAAAAATTGGGAAAGGCTTGTATTCYGTAAAGCATTTAACTCTGTACCACAAGATTAATAATTTAGAAGTCTGTAGCCTCTGTCCTTGTGGTCCAGACAAGCACTCAGCTCTCTCCTTCTCCRCTATTTCTTCCCTCTATTAAATGATGTCATTTTATACTTGTTCCTCAGGCTTTGAATTCCCCCTGAYTGAGCTGATTCTGCCCTTTTCTGGTTTTCTGTGGTGTGAAGGGAAACCTGCTTTATCAACAAGAATAATGTTACCCTTAAACTGGGTCCATCCAGATAAAAGGCTCTAATACTATTGAATAAAATACATTGATTTAAATCCTAAGCTTCCTTCAGAAACTTCAGCCTTGTCCTGCTTTTGACTTAGGCAAGACCAAAATAACTGTACAGCAAAAATTCAGGCTACTGAAGGATGACAAATGTTGGAGGGAAAGTGAGAAATTATTTTCAGAGGTGGGGAAGCTGAAGGCAGACACCTCCTGATGTGAGACTGGGCAAATTGGGAAACCTGGAGGCTGGAACAGTCTCCAAAGTGTTGGGTCCTTTCTGTTGCTGCTCATTTGCAGTTCAGGGYGAGCACCTGAAGAATGCAGCCTTGTCACAGGAGAACTCGTCCCTGAGCACCACACAGATACAAAAGAGGGAAACAACAACACATCTTTAATTAATGAGAGATTCTGTCCCCGTGGGTCCATCTCTTGTGTCTCAGATGATGCATCAAACTTAGTCTGCCCTGCCCTGCCATGCAGCCATCCAGGCCTCTGGCAAGAGATTATCCCCTGGATGTCAAACAGCAACTCGAGCTCCAGAAATCACATCAGCCCGAGGATAAACAGCATATCAACAAAACCATTAACTGCAGCAGTAACAAACACATTTGCTCCCTGTGCTTTGCTCCCCCTTCCCTGAGCCATTAGACCCCATTTTCAAACACTTCTGGAAAYAGGTTGAATGGAAATAGAGCCTGGGATTCCCTCCTGGCCAAGGCTGTGCGAGGTATCACAGGAGCCCTGATGAAATGGCAAGCACTGAAATACAAGAACAGATTTCTGTTCTTTTGTGAAGAAATTGATTTTTGCCAGAAACAACATGCTGCAACCCAGCATCTATTCTTGTTAGACTTCAAGTCCTTCCAGGAGGAGTCCTTCAGCAAATTGGCTCATTTAGACACAACAGCCAGGAGCATGGAGAGGAAAAAAAGGGTTTTGTTCAAGGAAAGCCTCTGTATTGTAAACAGGATAAAAGGGGATGGAGAGAGTCACTTATCACTGTCTCTCATGTCCCCAGGTCATTCCTGTGTAGCATCTACTGGAGAAAAAGGATTTCATATTCCCTGCTCTCCCAGAAACCCAACTGGGGGATTTTCTCTATCACACAATCTGCAGGCTCCGTGTGCAATTCAGCAGCAGCTTTCAAACCCCACTGCTCCTCCCCATTGCTCTGAAGCCTGGCAGCACCCAAGGCAGAGCTGGATCCTCACAGGGTCTCTGCTCTGCCTGCACCAGCCCATGTCCCCTCACAGCCGTGGCACTTGGGGTTCTCTCCAAAAACGCYGATGCTCTGTTTAATGTCAGACCCCAATAACGCACCTCTCCCTGTTTCTCTGAGCATGATCYCATCAGGCACAGAAACTCTCTGCCYCCCTCTCTCTTTCTCCTCCCCCTCCCTCTCATTTTGGGGCACTCTTTGCATGCTTTGCTGATACAAATAACTGTGGCTTTCAAAACAAAGGAGTGCCGAACCCCAGGGCATTCCGCCCGGGAGAGACGTTTGGATGAGTGCTTGATGGAGACTCCTGTGAGTCCAGCTGCAGGCCATGGGCTGCGTGTCCCAGCTCTGACAGGCTCCCGGACACAAGGCAGACCTCACAGCACGCCTCTCAGCACTTCCAGCCCGGGGAAGGGGGCAAAACGAGAAGGGGAGACATGACAGGAATGTTGGAGACTCATCTATCAAATTTCTCGGGCTTTTGGGTGATGTGCTGGGCCCAGGTCTCCCTGGGCAAGGAGCTTTTTAAAGACACATTGCACCTTCCTGCTTATCTGCCCGAATTCAGAATGTTTCTGCACGACTGTCACAGTCGGGTTTGAGACTATCTGTGGCCATGAGAGTCACAAAAGCTCAGACCATCATTCCCTGGCACAAATATCCCAGGAAAAGGGATATGGAAAGGATGGGGAAAGCCAGGCCAGGGGAACAAGGAGTCAAGGAGCATCTCTGCAATTTCACTCCCTCCGTTCTGTAATGATGCCAGGGAAATATGGCAGGAATAGGAATAGGAATAGGAATAGGAATAGGAATAGGAATAGGAATAGGAATAGGAATAGGAATAGGAATAAAACCAAAATACACCCAGTGGTGAGGAACACTGCAGCATCTCCCAGCCTGAGGGATCTTTGAGACACAAATGGCTGGAGGTTTGGAGAATATCCTGGGCAAGTGTATTTTCCTCCTGCTTTCATCCTTCCCTGGTGGCAACCACACGGGGCTGCTGGAGATGAAATATTGACCTTGATGGATTTTTGGTGCAGGCAGTACAGGCTCTGTGAGTATCCCCACGCCTCCACTGCACTATAAATGTTATATTATCATAATAATGATTAAACACGACTCAGGTCTCCATGTAGGACCGAGTTTCTCGTGCCCTGCTGATCCTGCCTGTTTGACCTTATCAATGAAATTCARGAAACAGGAGCAAAGAGCCTCCTCCAACAGAACCAAGGAGGCAGAAGGGGCAAGAAATTACATTGCCTTCCCCAGACAGTGCACAAACGAAATTCCAATAATCCTGCCACTACTCCTTCCTATTGCCCAGCATCAGGAACCTGTTAGGAGCCTCAGCTGCCTTCAATAGAAATGGCATCCCCCCTCAATTCCAAATCCCACAGAAATCTCTGAGTTTTGGCCTTCAAAGCTCTGGTTTTGAAAATCTTTTGAAATTATTTACTGTGCAACCCTGTTTGATACATAAATGTATTACAGCACATTCTGTCTGGGYACTATTCACCCTGCACTGGATGCGTAATGTAACACTTACACAGGAAAATCTTTAAATCTGTGAGCAATACCATGTGCCATTATCCTGATTTTTCCAGGGGTCAGCTCCCTGATAGTCAGTCTATCTGAAATGTGTCAGGTTCAGAATTTCATTGAAATTAGACAGCATCATCTGCTGCTTTGGGAAATTTTAGGGGCAGATCTTTTATGTTCTCTTTCCCACTGAATAAACAGCTATTTCCTGGGTCTAATTTTGGCAAACCAATCTGGATAACTGGAATTCATTAGCTTAATAGGTTAATGCTGAACTGTTTCCCAAGTCAAATCTGGATGTCAATCTGCCTCATACTCACATTTTGTCAGTATGAGGGGTCTTAAAAAAAAAGAAAAAAGTGAAAATCATTTTCCCCTGTGTTTCATGCACGGGGTGATGCAGGCATGAGGAGCTGGCCATGCTGGGTCCCTGTCCTGTGTCTCCTGGCTGCCTGGGATGCTGCAGGGGMCGTGCTCTGTTTGTTGTTAAAGCAGCCTGACACAAAGAGCCCCGGGAGCTGCATGCACCCACAGGATGGATGTCTGCTCCTGTCAATCCAGCCCGAGTCCCCCAAGAGGGAAAACGGGATTGTCTGCAGCAGTGAGGGGGGAGAGTTTTCTCAAGAATGTCATAGAGAAATTTTCCTAAAACCTTCCCCAGTAACCTGAACAAAACCTTCCCCAGTAACCTGAACAAAACCTTCCCAAGGCTCTTGTGGGAATGGAGACCAGGAGAAAGTGTGGGGAGAAGATGGAGGCATAAAAGATGGAGTTCACCATTCAGTCCTGCCTGGCAGCTCCTGTGCCAGAGTCACAGAATCATGGAACCCCAGGATGGTTTGGGTGAGAGGGAACCTTAAAGCCCATCTGGGCTTTAAGTGGCCCACCTCCCACTGTCCCAGGGTGCTCCAAGCCCCCTCCAGCCTGGCCTTGGACAATGCCAGGGATCCAGGGGCAGCCACAGCTGCTCTGGGTAACTACTGTGAGTCCATAGCAGCCAGCCTGGTGTTGCTCAGTGTAACCCCAGCCGGGTGGTGCTTTCCAGGCCATTTCCCTACACCCAGACAAGTCAGGTGCTCTGTGAGGGGGGTCCCAGGAGTTTCTGACAGCCCAGGAAGCTCTGGACTGTGGTGACACTCAGGAATGCACAGCACAGTTGGAGACAGGGATCCCTTTGGGGTGGATCTCTTTACCAAGCTTGCACACAGTACCCAACACACCCCACTGAAGAGAAGATCAGCTCGAGCACTGACTCTCCTGATGCTCTTACAAACCTTTTCCTCAGGAATTTCATTTTGCCATCTTCTCACAAGATGGTTTTGGTACCTGTGGGTAACATGAATCATATTTCCTTGRGGCTGGAAAACACCTGCCAAGGGATGGAGAGGCAGATCGTGACTCATGAGCTTTTCCATTCCCCACCATGGAGGCTCCCATCAGAGGCTGAGGTTGGCAGTGGTTTGGCTCAGCCTCCTTGGCGGCGGGGCTGCCCCAGGCTCTGCTGCGACATCGGGAGCTGTCCCCTGGGACATGAGGCCACTCCTTGGTGCGGTGGCATTTCCCCACCTGCCGGGGTGGCTGCAGGGACAGGGACGGTGCCAACGCGGGGGCTGGGAGCCTGCCTGTGCTGCAGATCTTATCTCCAGTGATTAGCTGGCCCCGCCGCGCTGCTCCTGCTATCCTGAGCCATCTGTCARCTTGCTGCTTCTATTTCAAATTCAGAGAAGGGCTTGTTTTCCCTAAAGCTTATCTGCTTTTTCTGACCAGACTAAATGTTCTAATCRCAAAAAATCTACCTCCAGCAGCCAGCCTTGCACCTCTTACCTTACATTTCATACTCCTCCCAGGTCCAGTTGCATTTCCCATTCCAGTTACTGATTCCACTGGCAGCAGGGTTTTATCTGCCCCACTGAAAGGCAGGTGGGTTTAACACCAAATGAAATCTGCAGAATTACATCTACCACTCTTCCCTGTTTTAATGAAATGGATTTCCTGTTTAACTCCTTCAAGTTTTTATCACTGTCCCACTTCCCCAAGCATGATGGTGCAGCAGCTGGGGACATGAGAGGTGGCACAAGACATCCAAGATTTATTGCTCTCTCCAAGTGTGTTGGATTATGCCATAATCACTTTAGTCCCTGGTAAACCAATGTGTCCTGAGCCTACTCAGGAGTGCTTCCCCCCCTGGTCATGCTGCCCACAGCCAGGGCAGTTCCACTGACAGCRAAGTGACCATGCATCATGAAGAGATTGTTTTGGGGTTTTTTTAACACAGTTCTTATAATTTTTTTCTTCTTATTTTTGGAAAGGTATCTGAAATTCAAGAACATTCTCTGTTGGCCACATCCACYAGTGAATTGGCTATAGCTTGCTATCCTTGTCAATCTGAATTTTCCAAGATAAAATTTTAACTCCTGCTGGACAATTTGATGAACTATAAAAAATATATAACATAAAATTATATGCTATAATTGTATTACTGTAGAATATTAGAAATATGTGTTGGTAACAGGCACTAACAACTTATCCCTACCTGTCCAGTCACAGATTTTTCTGCACCACTTCCCCACAGCCTCCAAACCAAGTAAGTTCTTTGTTCACAGTAAGTGGTGCAAAATTCAGCCCATTTCCACYGATGCCAAAAGACTTTGGTGCATTTTCACCTGCCAATACCCTTTTCCCAGTGTCCATAGCATGAGCTGGTTGGAAGAACCACTCTTGCTTCCCCCAGTCACTTTACTTTTCTGCTACAGCTGTTTCAAAACACTGAATTGTTGAGTGTTTTAGATGCCACAGCCTTCACTTGCATGACTCTGAGCTAAAATTAAAATTATCACATGTATTTTGGGGGGAATTTTTATACTCAAAATCGAAATGTCATTAGCATTGCAGGTTAATTGCTCTGGCCTGTGTCAGGTGAAGGTGATGCCTCAAACCTGTGTGATAAATGCCATCATCTGAGTTGTCAGGCTGAACACAAGGATGTTCACAGTGTCCCTGGTTTGAATCACCAGCCCTCTGAAGGGAGACAGAGGAACAGCAGAAAGGGATGTGCCAATCTTATGTAATTACCAAGCACATCCCCCTCACTGAGGAGAGCTGGCTTTGCCAAGACCACAATAATGATTGTGCTGGCCCTCGAGCTCAGCCTTGTGTGGATTTGCAATGTAAATCCCTGTCCTTGCTCCTGCCAGCACTGCCTCCCCGGGATCCACTGCAGCAGCAGCAGCAGGGCCATTCCTGCATCCTGGCAGCTCTGCCTCCCCTGCACCCCAGCTGGCCCTGCTCCTGCCCACACTGCAGGGCTGGGCTCAGACAGCTCAACAGGCAAAGCAGTTCTGTCTGCCTGGACTCTGCCAGGAGCAGCCAGGATGTGGCTGGGGGTGATTCAGGGTGGGGTCCCCACTGCCCAGTGTGGAGTGGATATCACCCTGGGATCCCTGTCAGGGGCAGAGCTCACCCTGGGGTCCCTGTGTGGGACAGAGCTCACCCTGGGGTCTCTGTGAGGGGCAGAGCTCACCCTGGGGTCCCTGTGTGGGACAGAGCTCACCCTGGGGTCCTGTGAAGGGCAGAGCTTACCCTGGGGTCCTTGTGTGGGGCAGAGCTCACCCTGGGGTCCCTGTGAGAGGCAGAACTCACCCTGGGGTCCCTGTGAGGGGCAGAGCTCTCCCTGGGGTCCCTGTGAGGGGCAGAGCTCACCCTGGGGTCCCCCCCTGCCCATGAGGCTCAGCAGGAGCCCCCCATGGCAGCACAGCTGGCTCAGCATCAGGAAGTCACATCTGCCTGCAGAACCATTCGTRCCTCACACTGCTCATGAGGCTGGCCAAACACAGCACACCTTCCCTTCTCTGTTCCCGTTTTGGGAAGTGGGGATGCTCTTCTCACCACGCAGCCCCAGGGTGGGAGGCTGCTGGAGTGGAGGGCTGGAGGTGGAGCTGGTGAGCAGTGTCCTGACCKGGGTGACACAGTCACCTCCCCAGTGTCAGCCCTGGGGTGCCTCAGCATGTAGGAAATAGAAAGGGACAAACAGAGCAAGCACAAGGGGAAGCCTTTGAGAGGGGAAGCTGGGACCATCAGCTCCGTGAGCARCTGGAGACCAGTGGTAGGGCTTGGGGCTGAGGGGTTTCTTCAGCTGCTGACAGCTCCTGAAYGTTCCCAGGGAAAGGCAGAATCACAGAGTCAGAGAATCACAGAATTAYTTGGGTTGGAAGGGACCTTTGAGCTCACCTACTTCCAATCCCCTACTATGGGCAGGGACACCTTCCAGGAGAAAAAATCCAAATTGCTCCAAGCCCCATCCAACCTGGCCTTGAACAGATCCAGGGATGGGGCATCCACAGCTTCTCTGGGCTTAGTTTTGGACTGCTGGTCAAGGCCTGCCTGCACTGGGTGGGGAGAACTCAGCAAAGTGAGGGAGATGGGATTTCACMAGCTGAAATTCAGAGCACAGGAACATCTCTGCAGTGTTCCCACTGCCTGTTCCTGCTGTGCTGCTGCCACCAGTGTCCATGAACGGTCCTGTACAGCCACACCTCCCCTCCTCTAATCATCACACTGCCCACAGCTATCCCAGGGCTCTCTCACAGACAGCAAAATCCTCTCAGTTCCCTTGTTGGAGGTTTTGAGGCAGAAGGAGCAGATCCCAGTTGCTCTATGGTAGATTTGAGGAAAGACTTGAGCACAACTCTCCTGGCCCTGCTGCTCTCACTGCTGGTCCCCACTGGTGTCTCCTCCTCTCATCACTGGGGTGCTGAGTGTACCTGCAGCCCTGACTGGGATGTTTAGCCCAGCTGCAGACTGGGGAGAGCAGCACTGCAGCTCCTCCCAGGGAGCTCAAGGAGTGGCAGTGCCTCGGGGCACTCAGTAAATGAATAAAAAAAACAGAGTCAAAACTGATTAGGGAGCTCAGGTTTTGGCTCGGACTCCCTAGAGCCTCCAAGGCATTGCAGAGGCTCAGAACCTCATTACTTCTATAAAGTGAATTCAGTAATTAGCTCAGGTCAAAAGTTTACAGCTTGGAGGCTGCTGTTCCTCCTGGACATTAGAAACCAAACTGCAGAGAGCAGGAATTGGCATCAAGGCAAAACACTTAATCAAGGGTCTTTTGGATGGGATTGTCTTGCTCTGTAGGCTGACTGGACAGTGATGTGCCCTCAGCAGGAGAGACTGGAGAAGCAGACAGGACATCACCACAAATCCTGAAGCTGGGAATTGCCTCTCTGGGTGTGTCCTGGGTTAGCTGAGCCAAAATCCTGCCATGGCCAGAGCAAGGATTTKCAAGCAGGCTGCAGAAAGCTGCTGCAGGCTCAGCCCTGCCCTGCTCCCTCCACACAGCCCAGCTGAGGAGCAGCCAAACCTAAAGCAGGAACTCATCCCAGTGGGACAGAGCTGGCATCAGTTTAAGTAGCCAATCATTGCTTAAATGTTTCTGTGTTCCTGATTTCAAATATAGCCCAAAGCAGCAATTCCACATCCTTGTTTCATCTGACACACAAAAAGCCTTCCAGTGACTGACAATCTTTTATTTTCCAATTTCACGTAATGTCCCCCACTAATATGTTATGAGACAGGAAAGCCCAGCACCATTTGCTGTTCAATCATTTTGGTTCTGTTTTAAATGATTCACCTGACTCACAGACAATTCCTTTTCCTTGTAATGATCAGACCTCTGGGTCTCATCCCAGTCTTAGTGGCTTCTTGCACCTCTGCTACATCTCCTGAGATGCCAAGTCCAAATTGCCACCAACCAGAGCTGGGCTCTGGCATGGAACTGGGGGATTTTCCACCCCAGCCTTTCCCAGGACTCTCACATCCTGTGCACCTGGAGAGCAGGACCCAGGCACTGCCACAGTGCCCAGCAGGACACCCTGCCTGCTCTCCCCTCTTCCTGACTGCCAGAGAGAAAGTGGGACGGGGAGGAGGGAAGGGAGGGGCTGAAGGATTAAACAAGACAGACCAGAAAGCTTTGCATTTTTCCCCTAATACTCAGCTATTTAATGACTAGTTTGATGATAAGCATGAAATTAAATAGACAAAGAAAATTCTCTCATGTCTAAGAAGTCAGCAGATAATTARGCTTTGATGGGGACATTCTGAGGCAGTTTCTACTTATTTTGTGAGGCTGATTTAATGCAGGGGCTGTCAGTTGTCCCTGCAGTCAAGCTCTGCTGATCTCTCCTGCCCACAGCTCAGAGAGATGCTCATGCTGGCTGATGCCTCCTTMCCCAGGAGGTGCTGATCCCCAGGAAGAGCTTTCCTCAACAGGAAAAAGCTTTCTGCCCCTTTCACTTTCCATTTCCCATGTTCATCCTCTTTTAAACTCCATAGAGATCACTTCATCCAGAGCAATAGGAACAGAAAGCTGTACAAAGAATTTGGAATTCAGATTTGTCTTCTCTCTTGTGAGGGTAAGAGCAGCAGCAGTGTGAGGAGCAGTCCTTCAGCAACTTTAAACCCAAAGTCATTCTTTCTGTACCTGTTCACAGATGGGAGTCCTTCATTTCAAGTCCAAAAGTTTTGAAATCCAGAAAATGATCAGCTCAAAGTTTCAAACCCAAACCCACCAGCTCTGAGGGCCTAAGGACCTAAATAAGAAAACCATTGCACATCAGATAGTGAGAATGCACAGCACCCTGGTTCCTCCAGAGGCAGCCAGAATCTGAGCACTCCTAAGTGTCAGGGAAAAAAAAATCCCTTTTCTTCCATGTGAACACTCCTAAGGATATATTMTGCTTTATTTTCAGGAAAATGCTGGTTTGTTATGGCAGCACTTCAAGCCAAAATCACAAATGCAAAGTGTCTCCAAAGTAGGAGCCATGAAATCAGAGGTGRCCAGGGCTGCCAGCAAAGTGAGGCTCATCAGCATCTCCCAAACCCTGAGGTGGGACAGAGGTGGTTAAAGGAGGGAGAATGGAAAAYAGGGGAGAAAGGGAAGGAAGAGGAAAATGTAAGGAATCCCTTTTGTGAAGCAAATGGGAGTAGTGTGCCTTTATATATGGGGTTTAAAAAACAAAGCAAAGCTGAGAACATGAGAGAGGGAACCAGGGCTGCTGGTCCTGCACTGTAAACTTTGGGGCTGGAGAAAAGGAGGAGGAACCCAGCACTGACARCCAAGGGTCATCTGAGAGTGTGGATGGAACAAGCTGTGATAAAACCACTCTCCTTAGAGCAACATCTCCCCAGGTTTTGAGAAGAAGTTCTTATCATTCCAGTTAAAATGTTGGAACTGGATCCAACTCGGTGTTTWATTCTTAATTCTGACTCTCCTCAAGGTTTCTTTGTTTTTACAGGTTAGACATTAGTATTTTAATTAATTATTTTAATTAAACCATGTTTCTATTTCGACTGAAATACAACAATAATCACAATAACATTAATAAAAATCATAGCAACAAATTGCTGTCGTTATTGTTATTGTTATTATACCTCTCTTCAGGCCAAAGCCTCTGCTTTGTTGCCATATCCAATCCCATACAGTAAAAGGCTTTAATGGAGCCATAAGCCTAATCTTAAACATTTAACTCTGATACTGAGTCAGATCTTGAGCTTCTTGTTCAGTCTTGAGTGCAACAAAGCCCTCCCTGAGCTCTCTGCAGCTTTGTCAGATCCTTTAGGATCTTTCTCAGAAGCATTTTCCTTTCCTCTCCTCACTGTTGGATGTAAAGAACCATCCTGATGTGCTTTCCATCCACCAAGTTAAATTCAAATGACAAATCTGACACACCCCACTGAAAAATCAAACTGACACTCCATGATTTCTGCTTTGATCACAATACATGATGGGAAAAATCCCAAATCTCYGAAAACCTGCCCCGCAAAGGAAAGAAAACCCATTTAAAACCGTTTCCTGCTAAGCCCTGATCTCAAACACATCTCGCTGTTTATTTTTGGAGGGAGAAGAGCAGCAAACTTGACAGTGCCCACAAGGAATGTCCAGCTGCCAGCGAGCTGKGCGGGGCTCTGGGGCTGCTGGAGGAGCCAAGGGGAGGTGGAGGGAGCATCCCCTGCTGGAATGCTGCTCTCCCGAGAGCCCCCGGAGAGGCAGCCAGCCCTGCTCATCGCCTGCAGCCATCCAGMGACTCAAACATGCCGTGCAAAGGTTAGCTTTTAATGGATGGTAAATGTTTGGGGAGACCTTTGACCAGCGCTAATACTGCAGCTGACCGGGCAGCAGCGGGGAGTGAATGACCCGCATTAGGCTGGGCTGCTCACTTTAGTGAACAAAAACTGTCAAAGCTCCTGCTCAGCCCCCCCTGCCCGGGCCCTCCTGCCCCTCAGGTGCTCCCTGGACAGGTATGGACGGGGTGAGACCCGGCTTTGGGTCGCCCTTGCTCTGTGCAACCATCAAACCAGCCCAGAGCACCACGCTGAGTGGGAGAAGGTGTAGGAATGCGTTCAGATACCTCGAAAAATTCCTTTTAACTGATTTTTCAAGCATCCAAATTTGTTTCAACAGCTTCATCTGCTCTGGCAAAGATAAGAAAGCAGTGAGTGTGGAGGACTTGGATCATGACTGGGTCATTCTGAGGAAGGCATGAATGGGGACATTTTGCTTCCTGTGTCCTTACCATGCATCCTCAAATGAGGATCTCACATTTTAGGGTGTTCAATTCTCCCTGAAAATACTCACAGTATTCTCTGCAGAGAAGCATTTTTTTTTTGTCAAACTGGAAACTCCTGGAGCTCCTGGGTAAGACATCACTCACAGTAGCCCTCTTTTGGTGCTCTCTTCACTACTTTTCCACGTCAGACATTTCAGTATTTTCCTCTTTAAAATTTAAACCCTTTCAAGACACTTTCAGCTCAGCAAAAATAATTCTGATCATCTGGGGCAAAGCTATTGATGCAAAATGAATGTCCTCATCCCCACTGTCCACAGGGCAAGGAGGGCTCCAGTTGTGATCCTGGGGCTGTGAGGACTGACAGGACAGCAGCTTCCATGACTTTCAGGAATTTCAGGGGGAAATATTTCACAGAAAGGGAGCTGTGAATGGAATTAGGAATGGGTGGGAAAGAAGGCACTGTGTTACATGATGGTGTATCATGGAGGAAACGTGATTAAAGTGAATATGGAACAGCAGAAACAAGGCTTGAGGCCTTGGGCCAGTTCCTCAAGAGCCCCTTACAGCAAATCCTGGATTTGTCCTCTCTCTGTGGTTGCAGATCATGGTGTGGGTTCATGATCCTGTTGCCAGTTTTCCATGGTCCTGTTGCCTTGGGAATAGGAGAGAGTCTGTGAGTCTTGTGAAGTGCCACTGTGGGAGCACAAAGAGGTGGGATTAGGGTCAGGAAATCCACCCAAAACTCCCAGCAACTACACAAACTGTTGTTGAGTGTGTCTGGTTTGAGAACAAGGAAGGAAAAMCCATCATGACTGATTTACAGAGACACCCTGATGCATGCTGCCATAACCTGACATTTTGCATGCAGCAAACAGAAACAATAAACYTGTGATGTTGCCACATTTCTTATTGTCAGGTGGTATTTTCCCTTGCAGGCCCSTGGATCAACCCTGCAGGTTCTGCCAACTGAATCCTTGTGACTTTTAAAACCCCAGTCACWGAAATAATCTCAATTCTCATGGGAATTGAAGCATTTACTGTCATGGCAGTGCTAGAACCAAAGCTATGCCCAGAAGTTTACTGGAGGGGAGAAAAGAGCCTGAAGGGCCACTCAGCAAGAGTCACTGCAATGAATGCACAGAGCTTTGTGGTGCCTGGCTTTGTTTTCTGAGCCCAAGCCAGATCTGGAGACACTGGGAAGACAGAGGATGATTGTCCTGTGGAAATATCCCATATCAGGCTGTATCACAGTCAGAGGCCAAGCTGAGTTGGATTCAGACAGCTCTGAAATGCTTCACCTTTTCCAGAAGGGATGGAGGGTCACCTTCCCATGGACTCATCATCACTGATAGCTTCTTCCTTACTCCAGAGGTTCTCCACACAGACTGTGCCTCCACTCTGGGACAGTGCATCCCCACCCCCAGGAGTGCAGCCATGGGTGTCACAGATCTTTACAAGAGAATGAAAGTGGTCACCAGAATCATCATAGCTTGGGAAAATAATCTTTCCTCCAGGCAGTCCACAGGTCCCTCCTCATGACATTCTTTGTTCCATTTCTAGCTGGGGTGGCAGCAGGTCCTATTGGGATGTCCCTGAAATGAGTAAACCTTGGTCAGGTGTGGAAAAGTCTGTACCTGGCCTGGACCTTGGRCCTGTGCTTGCAGGATGAGTCCTGGATGGATCCCTGGGGGGGACACTGATGTCACCACACAGCCACTGCCCTGACACCTCTGCTGCTCAGGGAACCCCAGGGGCTGGATGCCATGGCCCTGGTCCAAACTACAGCAWGGTGAATGGATGACCAGGATATGTCCTGTCCCAGGAATCCCATGGGCATTCTGGGCATTGCTGCCRGACACTTCACAGCAGGTTTGTGGGTTTTCAGAGAAGAGAAAGATCCAGGGAGACCTTAGAGCCCCTTCCAGTGCCTAAAGGGGYTCCAAGAGAGCTGGAGAGGGACTTTGAACAGGTTCAGGATAAAGAGGAATGGCTTCTCACTGACTGACAGCAGGGTTAGATGGGATATTAGGAAAGAATTCTTCCCTGTGAGGCTGGTGAGATCCCGGCACAGGGTGCCCAGAGCAGCTGTGGCTGCCCCTGGATCCCTGGCAGTGCCCAAGGCCAGGTTGGACAYTGGGGCTTGGAGCAGCCTGGGACAGTGGAAGGTGTCCCTGCCATGGCAGGGGGTTGGAGTGAGATGAGATTCAGGGTCCCTTCCCACCCAAACCATCCTGTGATGTGATATGTGCATGTGTGCGGCTGCACATGTGCAGGTGTGTGGTGTACACGTGTGTAAATAAGTGTGCAGACACTGTGTGTGTGTGTGGCCATGCCTGCATTTGTGCATAGGCATCGATGAGCACGTTTTGGAAAAGAAAAGAGGAGYTTTTCTGGGAAAAGGATGACAAGTGAAGCTCTCAGTGCTCTCAGTGTGGAATTGCTCACTGTGGTGGGAGGCAGTGGGATGAGGCACAGCCCTGACCAAAGCCTGCACAGGAACAGAAGCCCAGTCTCCAAGCCTGGCACAGGCCCTGGGAGCAGCCAAGCACACAAAGATCTGGACAGTGCATGCAGCATGATGAAACAAGAGAACACATCTGGCTGGGAGCAACTAAAGAGGCTTTTGCATCATCCTTCCTAACAGTGGCAGTGGCAGTTTGGGAAAATCTGGGTGGGAAAAGCAGAAAACTCAGCTGAACCTGGAGCAGACTGGCTGAGATGCAACCCTGCTGCTAAAGGCTGGTGGTGATGGAGGATGCCAGRGAGAAAATGAGCTGGCAGCCTTTCACTGCAAACAAGACAAGCTGCCTGCTGCAGTCTGTGAGGAGGAGAACAGCTGAAAGCAGGAGGAAGTTYTTGTCAGTGCTCAGTGCCCCTGGAACGCCACGTTCAGCTCTGAGCTGCCAGTTCAGAAACAATGGGGAGAAACTGGGGAGGTGTCGTGGTTTGAGAGAAAGGAGTTTTTTCTAAGGGGAAGTAGTCCCAGAGGAAGTAGTAGAAGAGAGGGTAGACATGCCTCTGAGATCTTCTCTGCCACCCTATGACAGGAGGGACCAGCAAAGCAACTGAGATGGTCAAAACCTGGGGCACATGATCTGCCAGGAGAGGGGAGGGAGAGGATGGTTTGGCAGAGAGGTGCAGGAAAGGTGTCACCTCTTCTGTGGGTGAAAGGAGACTCAGAATATCTTCTTTTGTGACCTTTTGAAGGGCCAATACTCAAGGGTGACAGACCCAAACTCCTGTCACTGATGCCAGACAGTGTAGGAAGGGTCAGCAAACACAGACTGGAGCTTAGGGTGTTCAAGTTAGGCATTAGGAAACATTCACTGTCCAGGAGGGTGGTGCAGCTTGGGCCCATTGCCAAGAAAGTCTTTACCCCCAGTATTTACAGGGCTCAGTTGTACAAAGCCCTGGTTATCCTGACCTGGYCCTGGGCTCCTCCTGCTCCAGGGAAGGCTGGGCTGGAAGCTTCCAAGGGTCTCTTTCCACCAGCACTGTTTTGATTCCTGTGGCTCAGTTTCTTTGAGAGTTGCTTTCCCAGGGATGTGCTCCCTTCCCCAGGCTGCCACTCTTCCGTGGAGGAGCAGCAGCTTTGTTAACACTCTTGCAAGGCTTCCCACACACTCTCCATGCAAGACCTCCACCCTGTCACAACTTCCCTCTCAGATCTTGTTGCACAGACAGTAATGAGGGGCCACCAGTATCCTTGTCCTTCCTGCAGGCTTTTAACACGGGTTTCCCCTTGGTCCTACACTTCTCCATTGTGGCCCCACAGCAGCACCCACACATGAAACTCTGCTTGGATGTCATCAGGGAGCAGAATCCCATCTGCAGGAGGTGAAAGAGGGGTGTTTTGCTCACAGTGGGACTCACTGTGGCTTGGGAAGGACAGGGTGTGGGGAGGTTGGTGCTGTTCTGGCAGGGGAGGTGATGTGGCAGCACCAAGCCAGGCCAGGCCCATGAGGAGGTTCCATGGCAAGGACAAGGAAGGTCCATGGCAAGGACAAGGAAGGTCCATGACAAGGACAAGGAAGGTCCATGACAAGATGTTGAATACACAAAGAAACACAGAAGGCTGTGATCTGTGTCTGGGGTGAGTGATGATGTCTGGAGGCAGCGACTCGAAGGTTGCATGGGCAGGAGGAGAGCACCAAAGGCTGATGGAAAAGCCCCCAGACAGGCTGAGCAAGGTCCAGCAAAACTCTGCTCCTCTTTGCATGCTGCTGGCACAGCTGACATGAAACAGGCTGGCACAAAGTTAACCAATCAGCCCTGYTTGAGCAAACCTGAGCTGGCACAAGAAGTTTATTCCAGCTCAGCTCCCTGAGTCGAGAGCCTGGATCACTGAGAGCCCTCAAGTCAGATTCAGCTATCACTGAACTGCAGTTGTAAATCACAACCTCCCGTGGATGCCTTCCTTTCAGAAAAAGCAAGCATCAAAGGATTCTCTGAGGAGCTTCCCCTCCTACTCCTTCTATCTCATTTTTCAATTTGAGGGAAATCATTGTATGGTAATTCCACCTCCCTCCTCTCCGTTCCTTCCATTGGGCTGATGCCTTTGGACACTGCTCCAGTGCCAGTGAATATGCAAATGCCACTTTGTTTGTCTTGCCTTGGGACAAGGAAGGCTTTGAAATGTAGATGTGGGAGCTTCATTTTGTCTTGCTAAGAACCTACTTTCTCTTAACTCTTATGTTTTTATACAATTCAGTTGAAGGACTCTTTCACTCTCACTCCCAGCTAAGCCATTCACTCTCATTTAGACACAGTGGAATATATTTCATCTGGTCACTGGTTTTGTTTGCTGAACTACATCACAAATTAGTTGTTTTTAAAAGCTATTTCATTCAACCCTGGGCAGCATGACAGCTGCCTGGTTTTTCCCAGAATTACACGAAGTGTGTACATTACACCTAAATATAGCTGAGAGCTGCACAGGGTGTACAGAGCCCTCCTGGTTTAGACGTGAGGACATGGGATTGTCAAATCTCAATCAAGCCCAAGATCCTTTCAGCTCAGTGCTGTGTCCCTGGCTCTGCCCAGCTGAAATCCCTAAGGAAGGTGACAGGAACAAGTTGATTAGAGAATGAAGCCAGTCCAAGAAGTGCCAGGACACTTCAGTAGCAGGAGGTACCCGTGTTGTGCTTTAACCCCAGGCAGCAAAAAAAAAATACCCCAGAGCCTCTCACTCACCCCACAAACACCCCCAGTGGGGAGAAGAATAGGAAAAAGCAAAAAAACTCRTGGGTTGAGATAGGAACAGGTTAATAATTGAAACAAAATAAATGTAACCAATAATAACAATCATAACAATAGTAATGAAAAGGGGACAAAGGAATAAAACCCAAGAGAAATCAGTGGTGCACAACACAATTCCTCATCACCCACTACACACTGCCCATCACCCACAGCAAGCATCAGCTCCTGGGCAGCTCCCCCAGTTTGTATCCTGGAAATGACATTTTATGGTGTGGAACACCCCTTTGACCAGTTCAGGTCACCTGTCCCAGCTCTTCCCAGTTTCTTAAGCACCTCCTTTCTGGCAGAGCCTGGGAAAGAGAAAATGCTTTGATTTGAGGCGAGCACTGCTCAGGAGCAGCTAAAACATTGGTGTGTCATCAACATCCTTCTCACACCAAACCCCAAACACAGCATTAAGAGGAGAATCAAATCCATCCCAGCTGGAACCAGGAGGAGCTGTGAGTTTGGTGCCTCCATGAATGCAGTGAGTGTGTCACTGAGGAAGGACCAGAGCAGGACAGGGCCCCAGGTGTCAGCAGAGACCTGTCCTTGGTGGCAGGACCTCGTCCCTCCAGAAACACCCACCTAGAATCACAGAATCACAGAATTTTTTGGTTGGAAGAGACCTTCAAGATCATCAAGTCCAGCCCATTGTTCCAACATCTCAACCAGATCATGGCACCCAGTGCCACATCCAGGCTTTTTTAAACACATCCAGGGTTGGTGACTCCACCACCTCCCTGGGCAGATGGTTCAGTATTTAACCACTCTTTCTGTGAAAAACTTCCTCCTTAAATCAAGCCTGAATCTCCCTTGGCGCAGCTTGAGTCTGTGTCCTCAAGAACTGTCAGTCCCCGTGGTGTGAAGCATGCCCCACAGTTGTGGGGTACACCCCAGTGTCTGGTTGTGGGGTTTGTGGGGTACACCCCAGTGCCCCCTGCACAGCCCTGCCACACCAGTGGAGTGGTGACAGTCCTGTTTGACCCAACAGTGAGAGCTGCACTGAGATTGAAGTCTCTGTGCTCATACCATGAATCTCTCCCGATTTTCATGTGGCTGTTTCCAGGGAGGACAATCCCAATGTTCTGGGACACTTCTGGTGAGGTCCCTCAGTGTGCTGGAGGTTCAGGATGAGGAGCTGCCACCTGAGGAATGAAGCTGGTCACCCACCCTGTCCTGACTGCCCTGAGCCAACCCTTCAGTGTCACCCAGAGCCTGGCTGGTGGCACAACCCCTGTGACCCAGGGCTGACCTCCTGCTCTGCTCCTGCAAGCACACAACAAATAAAAACCTTGCTACAAACCATCTCCACCTGCCCTTCCCCACCAGTGAAAAACTCAGCCCTTAACGTCACCTTTCACAGGCAGTTTCACCCCACCTGCCCATGATCATTGTGATTTGTTTTTACTCTTAAATTACAAGGTTTCATTTACTCCAGAAATGTTCTCCTCCTTGAGCCCCTCAGCTGTAAGTTCTGGAGACTGCAAGACCAACCCATGGAAGTCTCCTGCCTGTTTTTCCTGCTCACTTATTCACCCCTGAGATCTGTAGGTGTCCTTTTAATCCAAGATAACTCTTAGGTYCTTGTCTGCTTGGTCAGCTCACAAAGCTTATTCTGACAAGCTCGTGTACAGGTTGTTTTTAGTCCTTGGGGAGAAAAATGTATCTGTATCTCATCATCCCATGCAGAATAATTGTCTTAGGTTAATTGGGTTAATGAAAGAATKCCACAGATTGAATTCTTAGCTGAGTTCCAGCTGAATTTTTTTTATAATTGCATTCCTCTGTGTGGCAAACCAGGTCTTATTTCAAGTGCAAGTTTTACTTGTGGGTTCAAATGTTCCAAAGCAAGCTTTCCTGCTTCTGCTTATGTGATGCAGGGTTTGAGGAGGCTGGGGGAACTCAGACCTGGTCCAAGAAGGACTGCAAAAAATGCACAGATTGAGATCCACAGCATTTTTTATGGTTTGACTGCCAGCACTGAAGTTCACTCCCAAAATCTCCAATAGGCTGCTCTCCACCATGGTGATCCATCATAAAATCTYAGGTTAAAAAAGACCCTCTTACCCTTGATTCCTCCATGAAGATATACTAAATTGGATTGTTCAAACTTCCCATGTGAGCCTTGGCCCACCCAGACCTCAGAGTGATCGAGCTTTGGAGGAGTTTTTTTGATTGAACATGAAMTATAAATTATACAAATGGCAGTTTGTGATTGAGCTGGATGAGCCCAGAATCCAAAGGGATCCCTATGGAAGAGCTGGGTGCAGATGTGATGGAGGAATCTCTCCACATGTGTGGGTGGCCCTTCCACCTCTTCATTCTGAGCCCTCTCAGTGGGTCCCAGCAGAGCCAGTGGAGCTCCTGAGGGCTCAGGGTTGTGCTGGGCACAACTCTGCCCTTTCTGCACCTCACTGATTAATGGGCACCCACTGCAGGGGCATTTCTGCTGCTAATCCACAGTGACCTGCTGGGAAATGCCAAGACAATTTGTGGTTTTACTCTTGGCTTTCAGACCCCCCCTCAACTCCTGTCCCAACTTGGCTCATGGTTTCAGTGCTGCCCCACAGCCTGTGACCCCAGAGGGACAGAATTCAGCCTCACTTCTTTGCCTGTTGCCTGATCYATCACCCCACGATGTCCTGCTTTGTGGGCAGCTCCTCGGAAATGCTGGATTTGGGATTGTGAGTGACTGAAAACCCCAAATCACAGATTGCACAGTTCAGTCACCCCTGCCTGAGCCCCCCACAAATCTCACCAGAAGTTCACAAAAAGMCCCACGAGCAGATTTCCAGCACAAACTGGGGGAAACAAAGACTACAACAGGAAGCAGAAAACAAAATCTGACAAGTAAAAATGGCTTAAAATTAACATACAATAGCAGATTTTCTTCAAAGATAATTCAGGGAAAGTTTTCATGAGGTTGTTATCTTTTAATTTCTTGATATATTTTTTCACTGTTGTTCCAAGTTCTCCAGGATTTAAGGATGCTTAAAAGAAAAGGAAATGCTCTGTATCTCACAGTGAAATTACAAAACCTCTTAAATATACTTTCAAGAATAGAAACAGCCTTGTTAAAAGAATGAACTGCCAGTGCACTGAAGGGTGAAATGCAATAGGAAACAGACTTGATAAAAGGATAATTCCAGTAAATGAATAACACTTCCCATGTATCACACAAAATACATAATGCTCRGTGGATAAAAATAGCAGCAGCAGTGCATGTTCTGAGCAGCTTTTCTGGCAAACTCGGGTGGGAGCCTGTTGAGAGGCAGCTTTACAATCAGTGCAGATGAAGAGGAAAAAGTGTCATGATCCAAAGCAATCCTGGATGATCAGCAGAGCTAAAAATTGTTTCAATTAATGTCATTCTTGCTGTTGAAAACATCACCCCCTGTAGCAAGGGGAGGGTGCAGGTGAGTGTCCAGGGCCTGACACTGTGGATGGGATTCAGCTCCGTTCTGGAGCTGGGAAGTCAAGGATCAGCCAGGGACCCTGGTTCGTGCTCAGAGGAGGAAAAAGGCTCAGGGCAGCTCATGTGGTCCTTCTCAGAGAGCGTCCTCTAAGTGTCCTTTGTGGGCCTGATTCTTCCACAGGCCAGAAAGGSAGCCCAGAGCTCAGGAGGGGCCACKGARYGAGCTGAGGGAGCTCTGACAAAGGGCCCTCACTGTGTCAGACAACCACAGAACCAGGGAATGCCCTGAGCTGGACAGGACCCACAGGGATCATCCAGCCCAGCTCCTGCACAGACCCCCCAACAACCCCACCCTGGGCAYCCCTGGGTGTCCAAASRCTCCTGGAGCTCTGGCAGCCTCAGGGCTGKGCCCATTCCCTGGGGAGCCTGGGCAGTGCCCAGCACCCTCTGGGGGAAGAACCTTTCCCTGAGATCCAACCYAAACCTGCCCTGGCACAGCTYCATGCCAGGAAGGATCCCTGRYTAAATGGCAAGTCTTGAAATGGATTGTCCTTGAAGTTCTTGCCAGAAGGAATGGGGASTGCCACCTTCACTTCATGGCTGTAATTCTGATCCAGCACTGTGCTCCGGATGAATCTTGTCCTMTGCTCTTCTCTTTCAAATTGCCCAAAATTGTCTGTGAACTTGAGGCTCACTGGAAAGCTGTTGGATCRGGGCAACTGAAGGGCAGGATGTGCAGCATGCCAGCCAGCCAGCACTGCTTCCACAGCCCAACAGCTCCACACAGCACCCAAACTGCACACACACCATTGCCYTGCCACCCTCAGTCACTGGAGGCTCAGTGGTGACGATTTGTGGGCACCCAAAGGCAGATCTGAAAGTGGTCCCGTGGTCAGAGGAGTCACAGCAGACACACTAATGCTGGACATGAACAGACAGRGCACTGATGGCCCTGCAGAGGAGGGAGGTGTGGGAACTGCCTGCCTGAATCACATCGAGACTGACTCCAACATATCCAGAGCCATGGGATGAGCCCATCCCACAAAGCACAACCCCAAATGGAAAGTGTTTTCCTAAYCTTGTGAAAATATTTCTATTCCAGTGAGGACCAGGGTTGCAGTGTGCTGGTTTTAGAGGCTGGAGACATTAGGAATGAGCACGGCAAGCAAGGGGACCATGTAATCCTCCAGCCTTGGAAGAGGTGTCCAGGTCCTACAGCCAACCCCCATGGCCTGGTGCTGGCAGGTGAGAGGCACTCATGGGCCAGTAGCCAATGCTCTGCCACACTGTGGGGCTGAAGGAGGAGTGAGGAAGATGAAGGCTCTGTCCTGCCAGGCCCTCTGAAGAAACGGGCTTCTCTCCCAGCATGGCCAACCCCTGCAAAACTCTTCTTCGAGCTGCTCCCTTGGTGGCAGAAGCAGCTGGAGCCCTTCTGAGGTCAGATAGTGGAATTTTAGCTGGAGGCATTTTTTGTCTCAACAGAGATGCCGCCAGTTTGTTCGGCTGAGAGATCTAAAGTCGGGGCCGCTGCGGCAGAAATCCACTCGCTTGGGCCAACCGCTGCCCACCCACCCTGGAATGACTCCAGCACACTCCCTCAGACCTCCCCCAGCTCTYGTTTAATCTTTAATGCACCTCCAGTCGCCCTGGGCTGGACAGCACAGCGAGATAGCAGCGATGATTAGGCGCTGACCCCTGGGCTGTGCTGGGCACTGGGAAATGCTGCTGACCCTCCATCGATCCCGGCCGTGTCCCGCGGGCAGGACGAGTCATTAGTGCTCCCCACGGAGGGGCCTGAGTGCCTCCCACCCTGCTGGTGAAAAGCCACAGGCACGGCAGACCCGTCCTACCTGTTCCTTCMTGCTGCCCTGACTCTCACTTGGGCYCTTCTGAGGTGTCTGGGGGAGGGATGGAGRAGGGATGGAGGAGAGCGCCCTGTCACGGTCCCTGCGGTGCTTCCCTGCTCTCCCTGTGCCAAAGGGAGCCAGCACAGCTCTCCTGTCTGCAGCAGGGCAGACACAGCACCCCAGAGACTGCTGCAGACAGCTGCAGTGCCCAGCCCCTGCTCCCTGCACTCAGCTTTGGAGCTGGAATGGAAAAACACACGGGGAGGGAAAAGGATSAGGAGAGGCACGGCCCCACCAAAGAGGAACTCCTCCAAAACTGGAGAAACCCAAGATCTAGGGTCAARCATCATTGTCTRTGAYAAAARGTGGGGTTGACAAGGACAGTGGTGACTACTTTTTACATCTAAGGCAGCAGAGACGTGGTCTTATGCCTCCTGCTGGCTCTGGGCAATTTTTAATAACATGGCCAGGCTTTCCACACTGATAACACAGACCTTTGACAGCCCCACATTGCCCCAGCAAATCCTTTGCTTAAATACCAAGATCAGACAAGGCAACAGAAAATAGCAAAAGTAACAGATGCCATGGCCAACACATGAAATAAGGGAACTTCTCTCTTACTGGGGAATAAAAGGAGCATTTGGGACAACAAGAGAAGGGCTTGAGAAYCCAGCTGTAGAAGAAGGAATTAGAAAAAAAATGAAGAGATGAGGGAGCTTGAAGATAACTGGATCCACTGTGATCATGTCCCATGGGCTGGACACCAACAGGCCAAAGGCTTCCCCTTTCYTTAATTCATCCTTAGATAATTGAATAGTTTAATAATAAACAATTATTATATATAATATTAAATAATTTATATTTTAAAATTGCACCCTAAATAAGTTAAAGACAAATTTCCCTAAGGGAAATGATTTCCCTAAGAGAAAACAACTGGTAAAGCACTAGTGAGAATGTGATTTGTGCAGGTTCCATCCAGGGTCCCTCTGCTCTGGGTAGGGATCACGCCTCAGTTGTGATATGAGAACAGACTCACATGGCAGGAAGGAACTCCCCAAATGAAAATATCATTCCAAATATTTGCAGGAGCCTGGAGGAACAAGGGCTTTGTTGTAAGGGATTTACTGAAGTCGTGCACGGCACCACCAAGACCAGTGACACCTGAATCAATTAATTGGCTGCTGAAACAGAAATGAATGCCTGGAAATGGTCCTGCCCAAAGCTGCCTCAGGCCTGGCATGGGCAGGGGCACGTTTCCAGCAGGTGTCAGCCCCAGGAGAGGACACATCCCAAAAGGTGAGGGCCCATCCCAGGGCAATGGCTGAGCCCCTGAGGATGTGCAGGGCACAGCCTCTGATTTACTCAATACTCCTGGTGTTCTCCACATCAGTCCTGGTCAGATCAGTGTCACACCTGCTCCTGTGTTCCTCCTCCATGTGAAAAGGGTGGCTGCTGATGGCTGGGTCCTTATTTGTCATCCAGCAACACCCAGAGAAACTACCAAGGGTCAGCCATGCTGGACTGAAAATATTTATCAGCATTATGTTCAGAAAACTTCCTTCAGGGTTCTAGCCCTCTCCTTGTACCAGAGAACACAAGAAATTGAGAAATTGCCCTCCTCAGTCCCACCATATGGATGCCAAACTTRATAACCACAAGCCACCACCAGACTGAAGGGATCTGATGGTAACAAACCTTCAACATTTGTGTGGTTCCTCTCTTCTTTCTCCTCTATCTTCCCACCCTCTGAACACCTCCCTTCTGCATTTCATGGCTGCAGCATGATCTGTTCAGTAGCTGGTTGTGCTCATAAGCTTTCCTCGTCCCCTGATGCTTTCCAGAAACTCCAAGCTGGCAGTGGAATGGGCTTTCAGGAGTTTGTGAACGTGCATCATCCCACCCTCCACCCCTTTGCTTTTACACCGTGTCAGGGACAGGGAGAGCCCCAGGACATCAGCACTGCTTCTGTCTTGGCAAGGCCTCCCACCTTGGGGCTATTTACACATTATTTAAAGACACAGCTGACGTGGATTTTTTAAGGAAGAGGTGCCACCAAAACTGCTCAGCTCCAGGGTGAGGGTTTTGTTACCTCTCTTGCAAGTGGATTTATAGATCTTCTCACTTGAGTGATTGAAGTAGGGGGGAAAAGCTGAGGTTACCTCTGATAAGGTATCACAAGGGAGTGATGATGAAGCTTCATTGTGAATCTTCATGCAACATCCCTCGTGTTCTGGTGTTATGAGAATTTGAAAGAGTTAACCATTAGGATCCTCAGACAAAGAATTCCTTTCTGAACCTGTAAGGGATGGGAGCCAAAGGACCTTCTTCCTCCATGTTAAAAGACAAGAGGTCAAATTCATTTCAAATTAGTTTGGAATTCAGGGGTTTTAGGGAAAGAGTTGCTTTATCTAACACTGTGATTGGTCTATCACAACTGTCCTTCTGCAAATCAGTTTTAGCCCAGTCCCACTTCTTCACTGACCTATTCCATCAAAATCCTTTGCTTCAATACCAAGATCAAATATCCAAACCTACAGCCACTCACATCATGTTTTTATCCCAAGGTACTGATCCTTTCAGGGCATGTGAGACACTTTGATAAGAGCTCAAGGTCTGTGTGATAKAACCACCCAGAGTTTTCCTGGTGTAGGATGAACAGCACAGCTCCATCATTCCCTCCAGGATGTGGATAATGCAGACAATGGAGTGAGGAGGAGCAAGGGCAGGGGCTCAGCCATAGCTGAGAGAAGATTGAAGGAYTGATACCTTGATGTCCACATTGCCCCAGGCTGTTCCCCAATACAGGAATGCTCTTTTTCTCCCCAACTGCTTGTCCAGGTGATGCAGCTTGTCCATTATTTTACTCTCCTTTATCTGACCATCTCTCCCAACCATGCAGTTCACAGAAGGATCTCCCAACTTTCTCTTCCATYTCGTGCTTGGTTTGGTCTTTGCCTGGGTCACCCTGGGCCTCAGCTCTGGAGGATTCCCTGCACTTTGGTTTTATCTGCTGGGAGGAAATTGTTTGCAGTAGATKCACTCTGAGGGTGGAACATCAAAAAACCATTCTCACATTATCAAATTTGATATGAGCTGTGGATTTTATTGGCACAGTTTACCYTTCTTCCCAGAARTGGGAATTCTATTCACMTCCATTTCTCTCTGGGTAGGTCCTGCCTTGKCAGGAGAGCTTCAATCCATCCCAGCATTGCCAAGGACAACGATGGATACTTTTATGCCCCACCATTGTTTTTATCAGCCTCAAATCCACATTTCATATTTCATCCTTGATGGATGTAGCACTTCTAAAWTTTTTKAAACTTCTTTAAAGAATTACCWACYTGTCAAAYTCCCAGTTAGGAATTAATSTCCAGTGCAYAGAGACTGCAACAGAATTCATGCAGAGATATCAGCTTCAATCAGGAGTGGGTTTGCTCTGTAGAACCCAGGTGTTTTCAGTCTATTCCAATATCAAAATCTGAGGCTGAGAAGTGGAACAATTGTTGTCTCAATTAGCAAAGCAAGCCCAAACAATGTTACAACAAACATCCCTCATTTACAGTGAACACAGAAGCAGATGGAAAGACTACACATGAAAATATGTCTGAGACACTGAGAAATAATACTTTAAATAATCAGGAAATGAGGTTTAAAAAAAGTAAATGCCACATCCATGTTGTCTCCTGTAGGAAAGCCAGAAGCTATAAATGCCATGAGATAAATGTGGCATGGGTGCCTCTCCAGATATGTGATTTACAATTGCTTCTGCTCCGAGTCGAGACATGTTTGGGCTCTTACATCCTTCAGAAATTCGTTTCTGAGCTGCAGGAGTTGTAGTGGCAGCTGATATTGTGAAGCCAGGGCAGAAGCAAGTGGGTTCCTCCAGAAGTCACTCGGGGTTCTGTGCCCATGCCCAGTCACCCCATCCCTGGGAATTCCTTCCTGTCACACAGTGAGAGGCAAGGGGCTTGCATTTCCATAAAGCAACTTYAGCAGGACATTCAGCTCTGCTTTAGGTGTTGGGTGGGGGTTCTTTCCTCTAACTGGAATGACAGAAATTGCCTAGATAACTGTAGGAACTCTTTCACTGTTATCTCTGCTCAAGCCACAGGCTTGTCTTATCTCTCCCACAATACCACAGTRTGCAGCTCCTATGAGCCCCCTGTCCCCCCCATTCTGTTCACTCCCTCCCTGTATTTGTGCTTYTCAATATGTCCTGAGGAATCCAATAAAAGCTCCTGCAGGAATTTGCAGCAACACATTCCTTTTCCATCATCATCTGCRCTTGGAGAAAAGCTCTTCTCTTATATGTATCTCTCCTGACAGAATATGAAACCACAAGTATTTTAAGCTGAGACAAAGAAGGCAGAGGGCTGTAATCCAACCTGACAGCAATGTTATTAATTGGGGAAGAAGAGGCTGAGCAGAGCAGATTGCTCAGAGATCTGAGAAATGGCATCTCSTTGGGAGGGGGCTCCCAGGTAGTTCTGGGCACTGTGGATGGGCTGCAGAGCCTCTCACCCACAGGACACCCAGCAGTCCCCAAAGGCAGGGGTAGGAGCAGAGATAGAGACCACACAGGGCTGGAGTGCACCCAGTCCCACGTCTGCTTTCCTTCAGAGCCTGCTCTGAGTGCTCTCACTTTGATCCGGGGGGGAAAGGGGGGCAGGCACACTTTGCAGAAAGTCTCAGTGGGATTTTTAGCAGCACAGGGCCCTTYTCCTGGCAGTGCTCAGGGCTCTCCTGGGTGCAGGTTTGGGATCTGGGTGCAGGTTGTGCCATCATTGATCCATGTGGGAGGTGCTGAGCTGTGCTGAGCCCACAGGGGAGGGGACAAACCCTGCAGCTGGACATGGACTCACCCTCCTCACTCCACAGGCCCAAGCACCTGGGCAAAATCCACTCCTAAATATTTGTTACAGGTGATGGAGAAATAAGGGAGTCTCATTCAAGGTGTGCTTGCTGGGTGAAGAAGCTCATGCTGAAGGGTCTGCAGGCTGCTGCCATGGCAGGGATGGTCCTCAGCCATGATATTAAAATAATTTGGTTGTGATGTAATCCAAAGCATTCTTTAAAACTAGCTTCTGGTTTTAATTACACATTTGATTACACACATTTATTTGGGTCTTCTGCAACTTTTGCTGATAATAATTTGCACCAGTCCCATCCCCAGTAGGGACAAACCCTGCCATGAAGGTTCCTATTATAGAATAATTCCCTTGCAATTCCTTTATCAGTCTCATTTATATCGATTCATAGTGGGCAACCTTTATTTTGGATTTTTTAAACAGAATATATGCTGTCACTTCACCGAATGAATGACAAAAAGTATCCTTCATACCTAGAAAAAAGCAGCATTTCCTTCTGAATTGATCAAAGAGGGAGATAAATGGCAGACCTGCAAGAAAGAGACTTCCAGGATCTGTTTATTCTAACAGGGAATGCACGATGTGAGGSAGCAGTTTGCAGCTGAGGCTACACAGATTTATATTCTATCTCCTGTCAGCTTTTCAATCATCTCCTGGGCATCAGTGCAACCAGCCCATGATTCCACAGGACCCTTTCCCCTCCTCCCCACTTCTCCAGCAACCCAARGTTTGTTAAACATCATTGCTAACGACCCCAGGCTTCCCAGACTTCTCCTATTAACTTCACAGCAGCAAATTACTTGGCCCAGTCAGAACAAAAATACAGGAGATTTTGTGTGGAACCCAAAGGGACAGGAAGGAGCTGGGTGTTGCTGATGAAGGCAACTGCACCTTCACTGGTCTGCAGTTCTGGCCTCAGAGAAAGCTGTCAGGTTATTCTATTTCCATTTATTGGCAGAGAATTATTTCAATTGAGAAGTCTGTCACTGGTTTTACTTCTCTTCATGTCAAAGAAGCAGAAAATGAAGTACAGGAGAGTTAAAGAGCTGCTYCCAGTCACTAGAAACTTCTTTGGTCTTGTGCTTTAGAATCTCTTTTTTTCTATTCTTACTCTTGATTGCTTTTTAAACGACCAAATCCATCCCAATGCAGTCAGAGTGGTGACCTGGGCAGTCTGCAGGTGACAGGTTGTGCCTYCTCAGGACCATGAGGACATCACAGGGTGGATGCTGCAGCCCAGCCAGACCAGCCAGAGTTAAACTTGCAGGGAGATGAGGCTGGGAAGTCGTGCCTCATTCACAGGCTGAGGCTGTGGCCCAGGGCACAGTGACAGCTGATGGGGGAGGCACTCAGGGTGGTCCTCTTTCCCTTCAGAATGCCTTCAGTCACTGTGCAAGCTGAGCTTTTTTGGAGGTTTACACGAATTCTTGGTGAAATCGTGGCAATGGGAGACAGCCCAGGATCAAGTGCTCCTGCAGTGCTCATCACTCTTCCCAAGCCCCAGGGTGCTTTTAGGCCAAGCTGAATTCCACCTGCACACAGACTGGGACAGCATCACTCCTCCAGCTGGAATTCAGCCTTATCCCCCAAAACTTCCACAGGAATGCACATGCCCTCACTTACTAACGCTAAAGGCAACTGATGTCTGTGTTATGTGAGCATCTGGAGGCCTCCAGTGAGCCAGGGCATCGTTTGTGCTGTCCTGTCCACAGCAGAGCAGGGCCTGGGGGAGCTGAGCACAGTCACAAACTGCACAGAGCTGGGGAGGGGACGTTGGAGTTTTGCCTCACAGGACACGAGGGTGGCCCATCCTGCACATCCCCAAACCTCTCCTTGGGGGCCGAGGCTTTGGGTTATCCCAGTAAAAGCAGCCCAGTGGGACGTGTCACTGTCTGTCTCGCAGAAATCTCATTTGACCTTGGGCTACGAGCCCCAGACTAAAACCTAAAACCTCCTGTTCAAACCTGACCCAGCTCCCTCCAGAGCCGAAACGTGAGACCTGACAGAGCTGGCAGCTCYGGCTCCTGACGTGTGTCAGCCCCTCCAGCAACACCCCCATCCTCCCTGGATGGAGGTGGGAGCAGAGAGAGCCCCGTGTCCCCCCAGCACCTGCACGGGCTGGGGCTCCCACAGCCCCTGGGCACCGGCACCGGGTGGGAAATGCGCTTAAGGAGATTTAAAAAAAAATTAAAAAAAAAAATTAAATGTGCTGGTTTCAGGTGACCTCAGGGTGTTTTGGGATAGCAGGGAGGGGATCTTTCTCCCCCCTCTCCCAAGGCAGTAACACAAAAGTCACAAGCTAGATAAGTACAAGTTAGTGATCTTTATTTCCCTGTCTCCCSTGCTGCTGGGCTTGTCCAGGGAAACGGGCAGGAGAAGCACAGGAGAATTCAGGAACTGCTCAAACTTAAGCCTGTCCTGGTGGTTGGGAAGGGGTTTCCCACCTCATCTGCACTTGTGTCCTGGCTCTCCCTGTGGATCTGTTGTCTCCTCAGCTGGGTGATGCTGCAGYTGCTTAGCAAAGAGGAACTTGCTGCTCTTTTTCTCTGTTTGCTCCTCTCCCTCTCCAGACCTTTCTAAACACCAGGAGAACTCGTCCCAGAACTGAAAGAGAGCAAAACCAAAGCAAGCTTGATTTTGGGATCCTCAAAAGGGGACAAGTGCCCGTTTCCATCTCCCAGCTCTGACACCAGGTGCCTCTGATGGGAACAGGAGTGACCCTGTGAGTATTGACACCAACTCCCAAACCCTGCAGAGAAGGGCCCTGCAGATGAGTGTGAACCATAACTGGGACCACACCAGCAGCTGGGAGACCCCCAAGAGTCCTCTCATTCCACACCAGGCCTTTTTGCAGCTGCCTGTGTGGGAGATGTGGCTGCAGCCCTGCCTGCCCTGCTCACCCCAGCCATGCCCCCGTGCTCCCAAGGTATTTCTGTGCTGGAGTTTGCCTGGGGCAGTGCAATGCCATGAATAACTTCCCTGCTAAAAGCAAGAGGGGATGGAGAAGTGGAAGAGGCAGGTGGGTTTTGGCAAGAGCAGCGCGGAGGGAAAGATAAAGAATTTGGGTTGAGGTGAGGGTGGGGGAGGGAACAGAAACTGGGTGGGAAACAAAGGGAGGTAAAGGACATTGGAGGAAAGGCAAACCAGGCCAGGCTGCAGGCAAGGAGAAGGTGGAATTGAGGCAACACCAGGGCATGGGTTTGTGTCTCTACAATGGGATCAGGCAGGATCAGATCCATGGCAGAGCCTTCTGAGGGCCAGCAGGTGACTCAGAATAACTGATTTATTGGGCAAGAGCTGAATCCAAGASCTTATGGAGACATTTCAGCAGCACGGGGTTGTCTCACCCAATTCTCCACCCTGCCCATCCATGGAGTTGTGTCTCCAGACCTACCAGGGTCAGATGGAGACCAGGAAAACCCTGCAGAGGAAACATCTGGAGCAGTGGATGCAGCTGGGGGGGTGTGGGGTGGGATGGGGGGGACACAGCAGAGCTGTTCAGCAGAGTTTTGCACAGCCATCTACAATTTCTCTACGTAACCCCAGGTCTGTCGAGGTACAAAGGAGTGGAAATGTGAGAGCTCTCATGCCCTGGCACATGACACTGCACCTGGTGCTGCAGCAAATGTCTTCTGGCTCAGCACAGGCTGGGCCTGGGATCCAGCAGCCAAAATCCATTCCCAGCTGCTGGTAGGGCTGTAGGAAAAGCAATTAGCAGCAGACAGAGCAAAGGTGACAAAATCTAAGGGCTGTGTTGTCCACTCAGCTGAAAGCATCCCTGTAGGTAGAGTATCTGCAGGGGCTCTGCCAGGGCTCCAAAAGCACCTGAGCACTTCCAATGTGCCTCTTGGGACCTTTCCCATGGAGTCCTGGGAATTGTTTCTGCACCCAAAATGTGTCACCAACAGATATTGACAACATCATCAAGATCTGGTAGATCCGAGGCATCAGAATCTGCTAATCTGTTATCTACCAACCAAGACAAAAAGGAGAAAGATCTCCAAAATCCTCTGGAAAATGCTCATGACCCTGGGTTTAAAAAGAGCAGAGAAATGTAATTACAGTGGGAAAATATCTTACTAGGAAATGGAGATCGTCAGGAAGTACAGAAAACTTGGGATGTGCCCGTATCCATGGACAAAAGGTCCACAGAGATTTTAGCAATTTATATTTTGAGGGGTGGTTTTTGTCTCATGTGGCTGCCAAGATGTCTTGTCTGTAGCCATTACTATTCCAAATTTCTGTGTCACAGGGGATGCTGATAGGAATGGATCCTTTGGCTGGCAGCTGGCAGAGCTGATCCCTCCAAACTCACACCCCAGGTTTCCATCAAATCCTTGGGACAGGGCTGGAAGTCAGAGCCAGCCCAGCAAAGCTGGCAGAAGCTTTTGTGCATTTCAGAGATGAGRCCTGGCAGAAACTTTTACCCAAAGCCTTTCAGACAAGTGCAGAAGAAAGGCATCAGCAATCACAGCACAGGKTGCAGAGGCCACTGCCCCAGGCACAGCTCTGGGATTTAAAACTTGTATAAGCTGGGAAAAAGTGGAGTGGAGCTCGTTTGTCCTAAATCTTTAATACAGATGCCCTGCCTGGGAGGTGCCTCCTTCTTTTCCTGGGCTCACTCAGATTTGCAGCTYGGGACAGCCAGGGTTAGGCTGGGAGCCACTGAAATGGCCAGTTTTGGAAAAGAGGAGCCTGGAGCAGGCAGACACGAGGTSAGGGACATGTCCTGGGGCCTGGCTSTGCCACAGCACAAACCAGGGCACAGAAAGGGGCAGTACAGGGAGCACAGGGTGGCCACAGGGATCTCAGCCAGCCATCACCCCCACATGTCACAGCAAACGACCTCAGCTGTGTTTGAGCAGCCAGGCTGAGAATGGGGACAGGGGTGAGGCCAGGTGATGGACACACAGCTCACACTGCTGCTGTCTCTGCTGGATTTGCACAATAATTTAGATGCAGTTGTGGAGGAGAGGGGAAAATTGCTTGGCTGGGAATTGCCAGAGCCCCACAGTGATAACGTGAAACAGGATTGTGATTTGTGCTATTTTTTAAGTGTTTCCATTGAGCTGCTTACTCCCAAAGCAATGGGACTTGGGTCATCCTGATGCTGCTGAGAGAAGGAACCTGGCTGGGAGGACACTGATGTGCCAATAAAAGACATTTCCAGCATTTCCTATATTCAARGTGTGACTTGCAAACACAAAACCTTGTGTTTTCTCATAGAACCACAGAAATGTTTTGGTTGGAAGGGACCTCAAAAGCCTTTTTGTGTCCAGGGTCCTGCTGCTCTCCTGAGASTTCAAAGAGCTGCCTGGGCAGGAGGTGGCAGGAATGGCTGGGAGCTGCCACAGCATGTCTGCCCCAACCCAGCACATCTCCCAAAACACAGGACCCGACCCCAAAGGTCCYGGTTTCCTGCACCCAGCAAGGGCAGGGATTTTCAGCCTGGCCGCACAAATGAGCAGGGATCCCACTCCTGCCTTGCCAGGAGCTCTTTCCCATGACACTTTAATCCCACTGTGACAGCACGAGGAGGTTTCACTGCCCTCACCCAGCGCTCACACAACCCCTCCACTCAACACCGTGAGGAAAACAAATTCCTCACATCACCATTCTCCCAGGGCCAGATGATCTCAGGGAAACCATCCCCCTGCTAAGGCTTGGTTGGTGCCTTGTGTGCCCAGGCTCTGTGCTGTGACACTGCTGAGGAAGGGTGGGACACCTCCCCATGTTCTGCCAGCCAGTTCCCCACCTGTCCTTGCAGGACCTTTCCCTCTCACAGCAAGACCTGGCGTTTCTGTTTAGTCCTTGGGCCTAAAGYCCTGCTGCCCTGGAAGGGCTGAGAGGMAAAAGCAGCCWGGAAGGTTGTGCTGAAGGTGACACTGGGACAGTTGGGCCCCAGCTGAGAAGCAAAGCCTGTCTCCTCTCTTCCTGATGCCTCCAAAACCCAGCTCGTGTTGGCCTCGTGGTGTGCCCTGAGCCCCCTGGAGCCACTGCTGCTTCCCAGGGCAGCACAGCCAGGCTGGGTGGGGGTTCCTAATGCACCCTGGCCTCGTCTGTCCCAAAAAATCACTTGAGCCAGCACCTTTTATCCACCCAGGAGGTTCTGTAGGTACCACACTGGGGCAGGAGAAGCATTAACTGGGGATAACTGGGGATACAAAATAAACCCAATGCTCATCCATGAAGAGGCTGATACCCGGGACCTGTGTGGCTTCCCTGAACCTCCAGTGCTGGTGGTGATGCCATTTCAGTAGTGCTGGTTTGGTTTGGGAGAGAAGGGGCGTTCCTGGGCACCCCAGGCTGAACCAAACCTGAGCTGTGCTGGTGCCTGTGACAGACACAGAGTGGGAGGTCTGCTCCCCTTGGCCTCATCCAGTGCCCAAAAAAATGCCACTGACCCAGTTTATCCTGTCCAGAGAGCTCTGCTGCTGCTGTCCAGGGAACTGCACTACTCTAGGGGATGAGCTGGGCAGACCTTAGAAAACAACAGGGAAAGGCAGAGTTGAGCCTGAAGAGTTGGTGTGGGAAGAGGGTGGGAGAGGACCTGTGAGTGTGTTGAAATATTGATCATCCCCAGTGCACTGGGATGCTTTACCCAGGAGAACCCAGCCCCTCTGGGGGTATTCCTGACACGCTTTCACTCAGGACAGCCCAAAGAGCTGGACAGCCACGTGCTGACATTTAGCACTGGCAACACCCTTCTGACAGTGCAGAAGTGAAATTCTGTGCAGAGGATTCAGCTGGTGGTGGGGAAAGAGGGACGGAGTAACAGGATCCCAACCAGAAGGAAAACCACAGAGTGGTGGCTCTGGTGTGGCCATGACTGGCAGCTCTGGGCCTGGACACACATTGGAGCTCTGGGCCTGGACACACACTGGCTCTGGATGTGCCCTGGACCACTCAAAGTTTGGCCTGGGCATAGGACACAGCCATGGCCAAGGCCCTTCCTCTGGCCCTGTGGTGGCATTGAGCACCACAAGGTGAAGAGATGTCACCATGCCATGGTGGCCTGGTGCCAAACCAAGGTCTGCAGGAGCAATTTGGGACCACCTGGTAAAGCCATTGTCAGCCAGTGCCAGAGCCAGCAGCTGCTGTGTGCCCAGGAGGAAGGGCAGGGAGCCCCTGGTCTGGCTGCACTGCAGCACGAGCCCAGCATCCCTCCCTGCAGAGGCTGAGGTTCCACAGCTTCCCTGAGATACCTCCCCAGGGAGAAGCTGCAGAGCACAGGGCACTTTGCAGTCGTGTCTTTGAGCCTCAGCAGCGCCAGCTCCCAGTTCCACCAGCCCAGCTCCCAAGCTGCACAAGCTGCCACACCCAAGCACCAGCCAAAGGACAAGCTGCAGTGCTGGGCTTGGTAGTCATGGGTCCAGCATGTGTGTTGCAAGGGGAAAATAGAAATCCATCCATCCATCCATCCATCCATCCATCCATCCATCCATCATCCATCCACGATCCATCCATCCCTCATCCCATCCATCCATCCATCCATCCATCCATCATCCATCCATCCGTCTGTCCATCCATGCATCCATGAATCCATCCACCATCCATCCATCATCCATCCATTCATTCATCATCCATCCACGATCCATCCATCCATCCATCCATCCATCCATCCATCCATCCATCCATCCATCCATCCAGAGCAACCAGGCAAAGGAGCACTGTTTGTTTTGCTGCTCCAGGAAAGGTGCCACGGACACGTCCTGGATGAGGTCTGGCTCAGCAGAGTCACATTTCCTCAAGGCAAAAACACCTGAGCTCAGCCCACCCAGGCAGCCCTGATGGTTGGGTGGGCAGGAATGGGCATTCCCAGCTCTCTCCTGCACAGGGTGTGCAAACAGCAGAACTACAGGGATGGCACCACTGTGGAGGAGTGGGGTTATTCAAAGGTATTTCCCCTCTGAAAGGCAGAAATGAACATTCTTAAAAAACAACRGGTATTTATTGACTGACAAGAACGCA
The DNA here is from genome assembly GCA_902810485.1 of Alauda arvensis. Lineage (NCBI taxonomy): Eukaryota > Metazoa > Chordata > Aves > Passeriformes > Alaudidae > Alauda > Alauda arvensis. The sequence continues at coordinate 87,611 of CADDXX010000565.1, forward strand.
GCAAAGCAGACACTTGTGCAACACTGGACAACAAAAGCACATTATAACCAAAAGGAATATMTAAAAATTAACACAAGGTACAAGCAGGACTGTAATGCAACTTAAACCCCATAGCACCATTTTCTTTCTAGAGGAAATATAAGAAATATAAATAACACCCATACTTCTTGTCACACAAGTTGTACATCTTGAGGTAGACAAAAGTTTTGTTTCCCTTAAAACACAGTTTCTTTTTTTTTTTTTTTCCAAGTGACATCTTTATTGCATTGCTGCAAATTGGCCTCCAGGTCTGACACAAGGTGTGGAGTGACTCTTGCAGGAGTGGGGTTTGTTGTTCCCCTCATTGGTGGGTTTTGGTTTACATGGCCCTTTTTGTTGATGTAACAAAGCCCCCCAGCACTGCCCTGCCCTTCCACCAGAGCAGTGGATCCCTGGAGAAGCCCCCAGGAATTTCTGGGGTATAACAATTAGATGGGGCAGCCTCCCGAGATGAGATTTCTTCCCAAGCAGGTCCAGCTCCTCACTTGGGGATGGTGGGATCCATAAACATCAGAAATGGTTCAGTAAAACTTTT
>CADDXX010000565.1:102497-136734 GCA_902810485.1 Alauda arvensis
TATTGGATTTTAGAGGAAAACAACGTTAATGTAGTTTAGAATATAAAAACCCAGGTGCTGTTCCTGGGCGGGGAGAATTCACTTTTCCAGCTGCTTGTGAACACCACGCTGGTCTGACTGAATTTAGAGATAAGGCTTTTAAAATAAACATCTTCAAACTGCAACTCAAGGACTCTCTGGTTTCTTCTTCCAAGCACGGGCAGTGAGAAAACAGTCGCTCACCACAGTCCGGGGTTATCTCAGAAGAGATAAACCGTCAAATAACAGGTGTTGTTTTCTAACCAGCTTGGATGTTTACATTCTTCTTAGTGGGATGGATTTCCTTGACAAGCACGTGTGTTAGCCAGTGTGTGTGTAGAGCTGGGAATTTTCTCACCCAATTAGAACCTTTTCTCTTTTCTGTATATAATAACCCTGATTTTAAATAAATATCTCTTTCTTTTCTTTTCCCTCGCAATTGCTGTGTCGTGCCGTTCTTTCGTGTAACAGTGCGACAGGACACAGGAGTGTAATTAGAATGATGGTTAATTTATTACAGGCTGGATATTAGGAAAAAGTTTTTCACAGAAAGAGTGGTTAAATACTGGAACCATCTGCCCAGGGAGGTGGTGGAGTCACCATCCCTGGATGTGTTTAAAAAAAGACTGGATGTGGCACTCCGTGCCATGATCTGGTTGAGGTGTTAGAACATGGGTTGGACTCGATGATCTTAAAGGTCTCTTCCAACCAAAAAATTCTGTGATTCTGTGAAAAGTGGAATTTTGGGATTTTTAGAATGGAGGTTCAAGGGGTTTCAAATGGAGGAATCTGGGTGTGTCCTTGTCCTTTTCCTTCTTTTTCTTGTCCTCCATCTTCTGCTGTGATGGTGGCACTTTTGGATGGGATTGTAATGGATTTGCACTGTCAAACATAGGTCATAGGTATTGGTAATTAAAAGTAAACATTATTTACATAGTGATTAGTATAAAAAGTTCAGCTGCCCTTGTGGGATGGGCAGATCTGGCATTCTGAGCTCCTGCACAGACTGCACGGGGCAGAAAAAGATTGTAATAGATAACAGAAGAATCAACAACACAGACACGGACTTAGACTCTCCTTCTTGGTGTGGGGGCTGGGAAAAAGGGACTTCTTTCTTACTCTCAGGGTTCAGAAGACCTGAGAGGAGATGGGAGGGGTGTGGGTGCTGACGGCCTCGTCAGAGAGAAGTTTTCAAGAGAAAGTTGTGGTCCTGCAGCTTTAAACCAAGCAGGTGTTTCCCTCATAAGGAAAGAGGGTTTCAGTTTTACCATGAGACTTAAAAGAAAAAAACCCTGGAAGTTTCTTTGCTGTGCTGGCAGCCATTGGTTTAATGCCAAGACAGAGGCATGGATGGGTCTGTTTGCCTGTCCCTCAGAAATGGAGCCATTCTCTATTGGGCAGTTTGCCAAAAATCCCACCTAAACCATCCTGTATTTAAGGCAGAGAACAAAACTTCTGGGGGCTTCTTGGGATGTCATAGCAAGGTACAATGTTTGTGAGTACCTGTGCTTGGGTTCTATTTTGTTCTTTTATTGTTTATYATTTCATAAGTTTATTAAACCTTTTGCTTTACTAAACACACTCAAGGAGCCGTCTCACAAATTATTTTTAAGCCATTCTGTGAGGTGCAGGCACCCTCAGAGGTTTGATACACCTGGATGTACCTCACTCAGCTCTGAATGTATCAGAAACTCAAACAGCTTTGAGAAAGTTCAGTGAAAAAATCAAAACAATCCTCTCACCTGGTGCCCTGCACTTGTTGCTGATTGCAGGATGTTTACAAAAGAGGTGGTTCTTAATTAGCCAGTGATGGTGAGGGGTGTTAATTAAAGGATGAATCACGTCCAGCTGCTTTGATACTGTCTCTATAAAGTGTGCTTTCTGAATAAAGCTTTCACTTTCATGCTCACCAAGCACTGGAGTCTGTGTGATTGAGCTGTCCCTTATACAAAAATGACAGGAGGAGCAGAAAGGCACCTCCCTGCCCATCCTGCCTGTCCATGGACCAAACCTAAGCACAATAATCAGAAGTACAAGACACAAAACTCCCCTGTTGTTCCCACACCTTCCCCAGCAGAGGTTGAAGTGATTGGAGCAGTGACACCCCAGCTTCACCCATCACTGGCTCAATGGGGACAAGGGACAGTCCTGGGGAAACACCCAGCTGCAAAAGGTGACAGCCACCAAGCCCTGTTTGTCCCCAGCACAGAGCATCACTGAAATCACATCATGCCACAAAATCAGGAAATCTGCAGTGGACACTGAGAAAGTGTCTTAAAATCCAAGCTGTTATTTAAAAATGTTTTTAATTGGGGCTGTCGTGGTATTTTCTATGAAAAGACCACATTACGTGAATGGGARGGGTTCCAGGTTGAAGGACATCTTGGTAAGAAGGAAAACTCGCACACCAGTGTGGGTTTCCTGAATTCCCTGTAAATTGTCTCCTCCCAGTGACTGTGGGGTGTGTTCTGAAGCTGTTCTCCTCCCCARAGCTGAATTCCCAGCTTTGCTGCAACCCCTGAGGTCATGGTGTGGCCATGACATTTTAACCAGGAAACAAAGTACAGTGACTGAATAAAATTCAGTGTGATACATGAGATCAGACAGGAATAGGAATATTGATACCCATGAGCTTCACAGAGGTTTCAGAAACTCTGATTGACACAAACCTGACCCAAACACCAAAAYATGTTGTCTATTTATTTATAGATCCCTCCTCTCCTATTCAGTCCTGGGGAAAATCTTAATATTTCCTCTAGAGTTCATTTGCAGGAAAAAGAAACTATTAATGGGAAATGGCTTAACAAGTCCAAAATTTAGGAATTAGTGCAAGGAAGAGAGAGACAGGTGACTGATCAATAKTTCTGAGTGCAGGAATGGATAAGATCAGCCAAAATAGAAGAAGATATGGAAGATAGAGCACTTACACATTGCATGGAAGAAAACATAATGAAGCAAACAAAGGTGGAATCACATGGGAGAATTCCAAACTTCCTTCCACATCAGAAGGAAAATCTSTTTTCCCCAATAATGGAAGAGAAGAGAGACAACCACAGACTTGATCTAGACTTGAATTGAGCCCTGCCTGGAGCAAAGGTTGGAAGCCACCTCTAGAATTCACCTCAAATCCCTCCATCATTCTGATCCCTCAGAGAATTCCTGCTGTAACAGTGGATCAGAGCAGTGAGTGCTGAGATCTGAGTGATGTCCACCAGAAACATGACCAAGAGAGCATCAGACCAAGAGTTCTTCTGATGAAAGAAGAATGAAAAATGTGACTAATCATGAWCATAATGAAGAGGGTTCATTAGCAGCTTCAATGGACTTCAGAGGAGCTCTTTGGAACTGCAGAATTTCAGATAAAGATCTACCAACAGCATGGACATGAGGGGAGAGCTGGGGAAATACAGAGGAGACAAGGAGATCAACCAACAATCTGCTTCCTGCCTCACCATTTTGGTTACCATAACCACTGGGGCAATAATTTACAATTAATCTTTCTGGTTGATGATCCTCTATGAAAGTTCTCAGGGTACTGTAGAAATAATGAAAGAATGTCACCAAATCCACCAGAAGTTYTGTAAAAGCTGGAGTGGGACGTGGTGAGTGCAGAGTGTGGATGGCAGCAYGATGCTCACACATCCCCAAAGTGTGTAACCCTCTCCAAAGGAGCTAAGAGAGGATAACTGATCCTTGAGATCCTAAATCTGCTGAATCATTCCAGCAGCCAATCTCCAAATGCCAGGTCCCCAACATCCCCCGTGGCACTCAGAAGTGAGGGGAGCATTCCAGAGGCCCTTTCCCATGCCATGAGGGGAGGCAGCAGGCCCCAGTGGCTCCACAGCCCCTGCTAAATCTGACTTTGTGGATCACCACACTGCCATCCTGCTATTTCAGATGCTTTGGTTTTCCCCATKCAAGTCCTGGCCAGTTTTCAGCCCGCTGGAAATCAGAGGCCACTGCTGTGGTCAGGCCACTGCAGACAGCAGCAACTGCAGAGACCCAGCACCCCCTGAAACGCCTCCTTCTCCTTCAAACAAAGCTCCAGCATCTCCAGGCTGCCAAATGCTTCTCTGAAAAGTCTCAGATGATTCCCTCCACTTTGCCATGAGGATTCAATCACCATTTAATTGTTAATTCACAAAACTAATGAGGGAAGTTAAAGCTGTCCTCCAGCCCCTGTGGGAAGTGTGGGGAGCAGCTGCTGGGGCTGGATTTTCAGCACACACCACAAATGGCAGCCATCAGCTCCAAGGAGCACAGTTTGGGATCTGAACAGAGGTCACTCCATGTGTCCTGCTGTCTCTCCTCCCACAGTGACAACAGAGCTCCTGTCACCCCAGACAGGGGGGCTGGAGCCAATTCCAGGCTCTCAGGGCCTGGGATGGAGATGGTTCACTCCCCTGACCCCACTGAGTGTCCTGTCAGGGACAAAATGAAATCTGGAACTCTCAGTGCAGGGACAACACCTGAGTGCAGATGTCTSTGCTGGGCAGGTTGGCTGCAAACATCCAGCACTGAGATGAATTTYGGGAGGCTGCAGCAAACCAGCTCCCTCTGGTTGGACCTTCCATGTGCCCAAGCCTTGCCCTGGGCTCTCCAGAAGGATTTCTTGGCTCGGCAGCCTATAAATACAGAGTGTGTGCTGKGGTGTGCCCCAGAGCACAGGGGAGATTGCAACAGGAGCAGTTTGGCCRTGGGGTGACTCTGCCAAAGGAAAGATGCTCAGGGCAGAGGCTTTTCAGTGCTGTAGTGAAGGAGTGTGAGCATTTCAGAGCAGGTGGAGGAGGCATCTCTGAAAACAACAGCAAAACCCAACCAAAAAAAGCTTTGGAAGTACAGAAAGATTGAGGGTGGGAGGACCCTCGAGGGATTTAGAACAGCCTCCTGCTCAAAGCAGGGCTGGCTCCAATGCCAGCTCCTCACGGCTTTGTCCAGCTGACTTCTCCAAATCTCCCATCATGGGAATTCTGTGTCTGTGAGTCACCACTCCTCTGCTGCACCACTCCTGGATTCCTCACGACAAGGGTGAAACCACTGCTGGAAGGTCAGAGCCCAACCAGCAGGAGGCAAAGGAATGGATTGAGGGATGGAAGGATTGCATTTCTCAGTGAGTGGCTGGCTCTGACCTCTTTGCTAAAGGCATTGATTTCCCCAGATCACTGAGTTGTTTGAGATGAAATCCTGCTTTAGCTGAGTGCCAGCAGCCCTGAATGGCACAGCCAGSACTCCAAAAGGTCATCACTGCTTTCTCTGTTTTTATAAAGACACCAACTGCATCTCTGCAACAAGGTGGCTTGAAATCATTTAAAATCCAGCTCTTTCCATGGATCTTTAAAGAAGTGGAGAAGGAGTGCAGGAGGATTTTGCATGGATCACTGAGGAGCAATAGCTGTCATSAGTGGCCACAGAAAGGCTGCAGGCTGTGCAAAAGGAGTTTCCCAGTTGTGCCCAGAGAACTATCAAAAACAACAAATGGTGCAGACTGGGAAAATAAATCTGGCATTTCAAGAATCAGAAAGCTCTTGGCTTATTTTTTGTTGGTTTGTTTGATTTTTGGCATCTCCAGAAGCAGAAAAAGCACTGAAGATCCAGATCAGTCACAGCAGTTTTTGCAAATGGTCACCAGAAAGAAGAATGAAAAATGTGATTGCAAACTGAGTGTGGCTTTTCACCTGTTACAAAAATGCCCCATCTCACTGGGAAGGAACTTTTTCACTCCCTTGCACTCTTAAGATCATTTAGGACTGCTGAAAATGTGTCTTTTCTTCATGGTTTCTCCAGGACCATGGAGATACCAAATGATTTAAACATTTCTAAAATGCCTCTTCACTACCTGAGTGACAGGGGAGAGCTGCACGACCAACAATTGCCAAAAAAGCTCCAACAAATGTCACAAACAGATCAAAAGTGGCAGCTGAAAGCCTTCATGTTCTTTCTGAAAGAAACAAACCCCTCTGCAAGCCGAAGGRAAATGAGAACTAATAATTGCTCCCAGCCAAGTGTCCTGTCACACAGGGGGTGCACACAGCATACTTGGCTGTATTAAATCATCATTTGATCCTTCGGATTGTGTAATAAAAGTTTTCAAACACTTATCCCCATCTGCCAAAACAGGTCTGAAATTACAGGTGATATTTTATTTTGTCAGTCAGGAGCCCATGGAAATGTTAAGGCATGCCACTGGCAGATAATTAAATGCTTTCCAGCTATTTGAAGATGGGGATTATTCAATTGTCATTTTCAAGTTCTTTGAGGTTGATGAAGGTGCAGATGTGAGAAAGACACTCAAAATGATCATGAGCAGCTCCTTCCACTGCCTGCTAAAAAATTCACAGTGGAGCCTTGCAATGAAGAAAAATCTGATCTTCCAGGTGCTGACTGAATAAAATATTAAATTGATATCTAATGTAATAAAAATTGATCATTTAAAAGGAARCATTARAAAGTTTCGATCCCAATGTTAATTAAAATTAGCATTGATTTTCATCAAAATTAATATTGGCTTCTTCAAGTCCTTTTTTAAAAAACATTAAGTTGCTAAACAYTATCAAAGGACTGAAATAATAAATCTAAAGCTTAGTAAGCGCTAATAGAAGTTATTGAAGGGCTGAAACTCTGTAACACTCAGGCTTTGGTTGGATCAGGGCAGGTCTGGCAAACCCTATRTGCATTCTTTGGGAATTTTTATTAAGGAATAATTTCACTGTATTTTTCTCAAGCATTGGAAGGATTTATGATGTCCCCTTCTAACTCAAATCCAGACCTTMCAGGACAATTTCTTCATCTAAAGCGTTTGGGGAAACAAAAAACCAGTGGGTCTTCTGTCCACTCTGCCCAAATTTCTCCAAATTGATGTAAAAGAGTCAAAGGAGAGATTTGTCAGAATGCACTGAGATGCATTTTTCAAACAGTCAACAGCTTAAAATTTGTATTTGAGAATAACAGAGGTTTACATACACAAATATCCGAGGCACCAAAGGGATTTTTTTCCTTTAAGTGTCCCCTGAGCACTGACCCTGTTTTCTCACAGTGTCACTGGTGGACACACAGGACTCCAATAACTCAAAAAGCTTCTTGAATTTTCTAAGATGAAGGCTCACTTTAGGATTTCCCCACTCATACACACAGCACAGTTCGTGGAGAGTTCCATGACTGGTTAACAAGATCAACACCTCTGTGACTCCACTGGGTAAAGCACAAAAACACCAAACACCAGGTGCAAAAGAGACTGTTTTGAGAACATGGAAATTGTTCACAAAAAACAGTTCTGGGAGCAAAGCCTCAAGGATTTTGCACTGAGACAAGCACGACTAACAMCAAGCTCTGTTGTAATTCCCCAAGAAGCTGCTTCCCCCTTACCCCAGGGTATGGAAGGCTGAGATATCCCTCTGACCCTTACCCCTTTCCCCTGTCCCATTGGCCCTGGGCCACACAGCCCACCAGAGATAGAACCTATATAAGGTCCTGTATTTCCTTGACTCTCTCTCTTTCCACGTGGAGCCTCCACGAATAAAGACCTTCAAACATCACGGACGGAGCCTCTTCTGGTAAATCCCTGCTCCTATCCCTGAGATATCTCCCCCCTGGGCCCTGTGGGGAATCTGAGCTAGCCTTGAGTCTTTTTGGGGTTGCGGGGGGGAATAGTCTCAAAGCTCCTAACAAAGCTTAACATTTCTAAAACTCAGAGAAATCTGGGCTACACCACAGCAGCACCCCAGCTGAGGAGGGAGCTCAGTGCAGGCAGCTCTGCTCTCAGAGAAGAAGCCACCAGCCAAGGCTCTGAACCTCCTCCCACTTTCCAGTCCCTGACAAACCATGCTGGGAAGATGAGGACAGAGGGTTTTGTGTGACAAAGGAGCCCGGAGTGCCCAGGGCTGGGTGAAAGGGAAATCCTGGCTCTCCCCTGTCGCACTGATACCAAAAGCATCAACGACACGCCGACAAGGAGGAAAGCGAGGGAAAAGGGGTGTTTTAATGAGGTTCAGAATATATATATACAAAATGCTGGAAAATTCTGGTAGGCTGAGAGAGAAAACACATCTACACACACATCTACACATCCCACCCCAGCTGAGGAGGGAGCTCAGAGCAGGGAGCTCTGCTCTCAGAGAAGAATCCACCAGCCAAGGCTCTGAACCTCCTCTCACTTTCCAGTCCCTTACAAACCATGCTGGGAAGATGAGGACAGAGGGTTTTGTGGGGCAAAGGAGCCCGGAGTGCCCAGGGCTGGGTGAAAGGGAAATCCCGGCTCTCCCCTATCCTTTTGATACCAAAAGGATCAACGACACGCCGACAAGGAGGAAAGCAAGGGAAAAGGGGCGTTTTAATGAGGTTTCAGAATATATATATACACAAAATGCTGGAAGATTCTGGTAGGCTGAGAGAGAAAACACATCTACACACACATTGGCTAATACGCACGCTTGTCAAAGAAATCTATCTCTCTCTAGAAGGAATGCAAACATTCAAGATAACTAGAAACAGCACCTGTTGTTTACATGAAAAACCCATGGGARACTGACTCTAAGTTACAACTTATCAGAAGGCTTAAAAAATTCAGGGTGACACTCCCCACCCTCCGCCTCCCTTTGCGGGATTGAATTTGGGACAATCCCCGTGGGGGCTTGCTGGCCAGATCTCCCCTGCACACCAACTACCTTGTACCTCTCTTGAGCAGGCTGGGCCGGCCCTCCAGGCTGCAGTTCCAGCGCTCGCTGCGGAACTGGAACTGGCACTCCAGGATGCCCAGGCGGATCGCGTCCCGCAGCGTCTCGGCCAGCCCCGGCTCCCTSCGGCACAGGCGCTTCTGCTTGCGGGACAGCTGCAGCAGCTCGCACTGCTTCTGGTGCCCCTTGCCCGGGCCAGAGCCGCCCGCGGTGCCCAGAGATGGGAAGTGGGTCAGGGCTTCTTTCCCGGTCAGGCTGCAAGGGGAGAAGCAGAGTTTGAGTCACAAATGGCATCCCTGGGGTCACTCAAATCCCAGCTCACCAGTCCTGGCTGAAGTGTTTCCCCTTTTGGCCACCGTGGTTGGTTGTCACACTGATACCAAAAAGAACGCACGACGCACAGTCAAGGGAAAAAAACGAAAAGAAGAAGAAAGTTTGTTGAGTTCCAAGAATATTTATACAAAAAGAATAAAAAGTTCTGATAGGTGGAGGAAAGCACCACCTCTACACACACACTGGCTAACACACATGCTTGTCAAAGAAATCCATCCCACTAAGAAGGATGTAAACATCCAAGCTGGTYAGAAAACAACACCTGTTATTTACATGAAAACCCATGGGAAAACTAAGCTACAACTTATCAGAAGGCTTAAAAATTCAGGGTGACAGTAACATTAATTGATGTTTAATCATCTCTTGTCAATGTTCTCAGATCATTTTTTTTATTATTATTAATTGTTAGTTGTTAAATATCCCTTGGCACATCAAGGATTGCTTGGTTGATGTTCCTTTATCCTGAGCCTGTAGCCCTTTCCTTCGGGTATCACTTCCACTGCTCCCCAGAATGGTGCCCAGAGGGGGGATATGCAAGTTAGAAAACACCTAACACCATCCAGAAAGAAGGAGCCCCAAAACAACGAACTAATATGAAACCAAGGACCAAAAATAAAACTCCTGAGGCAGCAAGAGAGCAAAAAAAACCAGATCATCAACCAGAGCTGGTTTCCATCTCATCACCACAGCCTGAACAGCACTCAACCAACTTGACACCCCAAGATTAAGAGGCAGCACGTGTTTTCCTAAGGACTCTTGTGAGGATGGAAGCCCCAGCTCTGTTGGGTGGCAAAGCTGAAATCCTCCTCCTCTGTGCTGTCCATGGGAGCAGCAGTGGTGTGTGCAACCCCTCGAGCTTCCCACCCACAGCTGACTTCAGGAAAGGTGTTAAAAGGGAGCTGGTGTCCTGGCCCATTCTTTACAGGAGCTCTGAGCCACCTTGAGGTGTTGATGCCTTTAGTTTTAGCTTTTATGTTTTCCAGATTCCAGGCTGTTTCAGTTTTAAGCTTCACATTAAGTGCTAGTAGGTAGTAAGTAGACAAAACAAATCCTTTCCTGCTGAAAACCAAGCACAACTTTCTGGCCCAAAAACACAAACAACGATGGACTGAAGAGAGAAACAAGAAGGATGAGACTTCACAGCCTGGAGTTGTAACTGGACAATTAAACCCCAATATGCAAATAGACCCAAACTTACAAAAGGGTGAGGCCTCATGACCGGGGTGCCAGTGACTATTCAGGATCCACCTGGTCAGGTTCTGGTGTCCCAGGGGTATCCTGGGGCCTTTCAATAAATATTTGCTTTATTCTCTAGCTCTATCCACTCTCTGTTTCAGGTCAGCCTTCCCAAGGCATCACCGTCCCTGCCCATGGTGTTTAAAGGTCCATCCCAACCCACACCAGTCTGGGATTCTGTGATGATTCTGAGATCACCATCACAGCAAAGGTGAAGAAGGAAGGATGTTCAGGTCAGGGCATTTTGCCAGCTCCCAAGATTAATCAATAGAGATTGATTGGATCTGGTGTCTCATTCCTATCACCCAGCAGGGCAAAGTCCCAGACTGGTGCCATGGGGAGGAGGAGAAACCTCTGTGTGTTGTCACCAGCAGCCCCATGGGAAGTGCTCTTGGCTCCAAGGAGAGAAGATGAAACACCCATTCATGGGTGACACACAGAGCCCTGGCTGCTGCTCACCGTGTCACAGCTCTGAGTGACTCCAAAAAGCAGGAGCCAGCTCCTTCCCAGGGTCTGTGTGCACTGGGACCTCACCCCACAGCCTGGAACCCAATGGGGGGACATCACCAGTGACCACCTCCCTTCTCAAACATAAGTTTTGCTGGAAAACACATCCTTGCTGGAAAGAATACAGGAAAGGTCAAACCAAGTTGTCCTGCCAAAGCAAATGGCAATGCATTTATGTGTTAATGCAATTCAGCTGAAAAATGACACAAATATTGGAGACAAATGGTTTCACTTYCCATGGCAAGACAATATTTCTCTTGCAAAACTCATCTTACTGATATCTTCAGGATGCCTGAAATCACAGAGAAATTCTTTTACTTTGATGCAGGATTTGGGGGGCCGCAAACTGGGGGCAGCACTGGCCAGGAGTGTCACCTGATTCCCAAATCCAGACCCACTGAGAGCATTCATACAAACCCTGGAGGTCACAGCCATGAAGGCACCATTAAACACACAGAGACTTTGACACAGGAAATTCTGCATACACAGACTGCCAGAAGCTGGAAAAGGCTCTGAGGGAGCATCTCAGTCTGCCACCCCWCTTCTGTTCATGGTTTTGTCTTCAATTTGTCATTCCCCAGTGCTGGTGAAGGTGGTGGAGCCACAGCAGCCCTTGCCCTGAGTTTTACTGGGATTATATCAGGATGTCCTTTGGCTCCCCAGTTTGGGGTTTGTTAGAAGGTGGCACTGCCATTCTCCAGGCTCTGAAGGATGGTGGGTGCTTRTATTTGTAGAAGAAAGGCACCATAAAAACCTTGGAAGGATTTGATTCCATTTCCATTTCCAGAGCAATCTCAATAATGCACAGCAAACACAGCCTGGGACCACACACAGAGACCCCAAGGTGTCTCATTCATCATTTTCACCACTCAAAGCAAAAGCTTCATGGGAAAAACACTTCCTAAAACTGGATCCAGCAACACTTTARATTCTGAAAGAGGTAAGGCAGCATCCTACACAGAGAGTTGGTTGCACAGGCAAACCTCCTTAATTTTTATTATCATTTTTATTATTGTTGTTGTTGTTGTTGAATTTCTGAAGTTGCAACCCATGGAAGTAACTTGGTTTTCCTCTAGAAAAGGAGGTCAGAAATAACCAGATGGACAGAACACAGCTAATCAGCAGTAAATTGGTTAATCCAAGTGCCTAAAGCTGCCCAGAGCACCCTTTCTGTGACAGCCTCCCTTGTGCAAACTCTGCCACTCGGCACCTGAGGCAGGGCAATGTCAGCAGGAAATCATTCTATAAATTATATCAATAATTCTATAAATTACATAAATAATTAAATAAATATATATTTATTCAATTGTATAAATAATTAAATGATAGTATAATTATTTCTGTAAAATATATCAATAATTCTATAAATTATATCAATAATTCTATAAATTATATAACTATTAAAATATATTTATTTAATTATATAAGTTATTAGATAATAATAGAATTATTTCTATAAATTATGTCAGTAAGTCTATAAGTTATATCAATAATAAAATAAATATATCTTTATTTAATTATATAACTAGTTTTAAAATAATATAATTATTTTTATAAATTATAGAAATAATTCTATAAATTGTATAAATAATGTGTTTGAGGCTGCCAGGATCAGGAGTCTCACAGGCAGAGCACACACTGAGCTCCCAAAACTCTTCTCTCCCACAACTTTCAGTTCAGACAAGCAGCAGAGGAGCTCAAGGAGGTGCCCAAGGCCGTGGGGGTGACAGTGGCACAGCTGGCAGCAGCAGCCCCTCTCTGAGCCAGGACAGCCCCAGGAGTTGCCCTGTGAGTGGAGGCTTTGCAGGCTCCCAGCACAACTGGGTTTTATCAGGGCAGAGCCAGCACAGGGCCTGATGGAGATCAGAGCATGCAAACATTTGTACAAGRTTAAATATAAAAATATGCAGATATTTGCAGGCAAAGTGCATCGTTTTGGATGATTTAGAGTTTATTATCTGCAGATCACACAGCAAAGAAAGTGAGCCCTTTGAATTAATGCACACCTGCTCGCAATCTGAAAGAACAATAAGGATCTCCAACTTTATTTCTYTCTCCTTTTCTGTTCTAAGCACTTTGCTAAATTCATCCGTTTCCTTTAATCTCCTTCCAGCCACATTCCAGCTGCTTAAGAGACTTTTAATGAGAGCCTGTTCCTGTGCARTGCCCAACGTCCTCTGCATCTGAAAGGTCTTAAAACCCAGGAAAAATATGCCTTTCCTACCTCTCCCAAGCAAGGAGAAAAATCAAAGCAGCCCACAACAGGACTCCATATCTGATTTCAGGGGCCTTTCATGTTCCTCAGGAACAGCTACACCCCACAGAGAGCTGCAAGGAGCCTTCAGGAAAGGCTGGGGATGTGGGACAAGAGGGATCAAACCAAGGCCTGTGCAGTGCTCTGGGGTCCCCAGCTCTCCTCTGTCCCCAGCAGCTCTGTGAAACAGGGTTTTATTCCTTTCAGAACCAGCACAATTTAATCCTCCCCATTTGTTCCTGGAGAAAGGATGGCCTGGGAGTGCTGCACCATCAGGGTGGTTCCTCTGCTTTGTCCCCCCACTGCCTGCAAAGGAGGTGGCAGAAATCCCCAGAGCACATAAAATATAAATCTCAATAACCAATATTGAGATTTAACAGCTGATATCAAAGCCTTTTACTTTCCTCCATCAGAGCTGTCATTCCAGCCCCTCAGGCAGGTGTCTCTGTACCTGTTATCTGCCAGGTTTTCTATCAAGTTTCTGCTCCTCACAACAAGAGAAAAAGCTTGAATTAAAACCCCAGATGAGTTCCCAAGGCACTGTGAGTCAGAATCCTTTGAGATGGATTGTTTGCTGTTTGCAGTAACTGATGATGTGTCCAGGTCCAGACTCATTTTTCAAAAAGAATTCTCATGAAGCTCCACAGAGAACAGAAGATGAAATTCCTGCATCAGGAGAGCTGCCAGTTTGGGAGGGGAAGCAATAACCAGCTCAGGCTCCTGCACAGGGCTCTCCATCCTCACCTGCCCTGGGCTCCCCCGGTCTGCACATCCCTGCTTTGACCCCTTCCACCTCCCAGCTCAGCCACATGGAATATCCCATGTGGATCCCAGTTCCAGGGCAGTTCCAGGGCTGATCCCAGCMACTGGGCACTCCTTACAGGGGAGAGCAGGTTCTCAGTCTGACCCTGGACTGGCCTCATTCCCCAGAGCATTCCTGGCATGGAACACCCAACACCCTGTGGGATGGGTTTTTAGAACCTGTGCTACRCTGAGAGAGGGACTAAAGAGAGCCTGGGAGCTGAAGAGAATCAAAAAACATAATGAAAAGCTTTTCCCCCTGCAATGCATCTGCAGCCCCACAGCCCCTCTGCTGTTCCACCACAGGCTCCACCCTCAGTCTTCCCAAACCTCAGCTGAAAGTTTTTCCCTCTCCATTTCTGCTCTTTCTCTCTCTCTGTTTTATTACCCCAGTGTTGTGTGTGGCTGGCAGTGACAGTAGTGATGCTGTGGCAAACCTCCCTGACAGAGGATTTGTCCTTTGAGGAACAATGATGCAGCCTGTGAACRACATCAGCGTTTAATTAGCAGCTCAACAGGAGGAGAAATATCCTCAGAAACCTTTCCAGGAGCAGGCAGAACTGGACACACCAGAGCCACCCTTTGAGGTGCATTTGTCCCATTGGATTCAGCAGGGAAATGCTGCAAGGAGATGTTTACCAAGAAAAACAATGGRATTTGGGTAAATTTGGGCTCATGGATGGAAACCAAGGCTTGCTGGGCATCTCTAGAAGGGCACAGGACATGTGAGGACAGCTTTTTTAAGGATGATCATGTTTGCTTTCAGGTATCATTTGGCACATGATGGTGTTTCCAGCTTCAATAGCCCTGTAAGCACACAAACAGCACGTGCTGTTCTCACCCTCCAACAGCCCCCAAAAAATCCTTCCATCAGGAAATGAGCAAAAATTGTGGCACTGGATTTTCCTGTCAGAAAGGAGGTCAGAAATAACCAGATGGACAGAACACAGCTAATGAAATAAGCAGTAAATTGGTTAATCCAAGTGCCTAAAGCTGCCCAGAGCACCCTTTCTGTGACAGCCTCCCCTGTGCAAGCTCTGCCAGGTGCTCTCTGATGGAGCAGAACCAGCACTGAATACAGGGAGCACGGGTAGGGCTGARTCAAGAGGAGCTGTGAGCCCAGCCAGCACATCCTGGGACATCCCAGGCACCTCYGCAGCCACCACAGGGAATTTCAGGATGAGATCTAGAGAATTCTGCCCACGGAGCAGGGGCCAGCCTGGCCCATGGAGGGGACAGGTCCCAGCCTGTCCCACAGGGGCCTCCCCAGGAGAAGGCTTTGATCAGGTTTGGTGCTTCCACCTTCCCACCAACCTCCCACCTGGGCTGGGTCTGCTCTGGGCTCTGCCCTGGGAGAAGCTCTT
The DNA here is from genome assembly GCA_902810485.1 of Alauda arvensis. Lineage (NCBI taxonomy): Eukaryota > Metazoa > Chordata > Aves > Passeriformes > Alaudidae > Alauda > Alauda arvensis. The sequence continues at coordinate 117,680 of CADDXX010000565.1, forward strand.
TGCCCTCCAGCACATCCTAAAATGCTTTTTCACCTTGTGGAACGTGAACAAGGAGACAGCAGGAGGCTCAGAGCTTTTAATGAGGTCTGGAGACATTCCCAGCACCTGAGGAGCTGAACATCCTGAAAGCAGGGAAAGGAGGGAATGCTTYACAGGAGGCTGCAGGGTGAGAGGGGGATTGAGGCAAAGGGGGAGGCAAAACCAGCACAAAGGGAGTCAGGAGGTGAGGACGCTGCTGGATTCCTGCATCCAGAGAGCCAGGCAAGCCCAGCACAACCCCAACAAYATCCAGGCCACCTTTCACACAGAGYTTRTCTTCTCTCCCTCTCCTAAAGGCAGGTTTTAATTTACCCCCGTGGTCCCAGCACCAGGAGTTCAGGATGTGCTCAGACCTCAGGGAGCCAGCAGCTCCAGGTACTGGGGATGGGCTGGGAGCTCTGCCACTGCTGCTGTCATTGAAAAGACACTCCCCTTTGTCCTAAAAACATAACACAAAAATGGCTTTCCACTGCCCAGGGCAGGGATGGATGGGATATTGGGCAGGAATTGTTCCCTGTGAGGGTGGGCAGGCCCTGGCACAGGGTGCCCAGAGCAGCTGTGGCTGCCCCTGGATCCCTGGCAGTGCCCAAGGCCAGGCTGGACAGAGCTTGGAGCAGCCTGGGACAGTGGGAGATGTCCCTCCCTTGCAGAGGGTGGGACTGGGTGACTTTAAWGTCACTTTAACCCAACCCATTCTGGGTTTCTCTGAATTTATCCATTGTACTGCTGTGTTCACTCCGGCAAAACTTTGTTTTCTGCATTTAAAGGTGAGCTGCATCTTTGCCAGGCCCTTGGACCACTTTTTGCTGGACCATCCCATACACTTCATGCTTTACCTTTGCCCTGATGGAATCAAATTTGGCATTTCCTTCGCCCTTTGAACCAGCAATACTTCACCCTTGCCCCATCCACAGCACAAAGGGCTCAGCTCCTGTCTCTGCACGTTGCCACCTAAAACCCTCCCTCACTTGTTCTCACATCTTTGCAAGTTCTCTCCATAGAGTGTTTGGAAAGCCAAGATTTGGCTCTCGTGCCCAGGTCTCTCCTCTCTGGCTAAACTCAGAAGCAGACCTCTGACCCAGTGTCCCCAGTGCCCCCCAGTTCAGGAATRSTTYAGGTGTGAGATTGGCTTTCTCCCAAASCAAGCCACATCAAACATTCACTTCTAAAATATTCAAGCTCCTCCCGAGTCTGTCAGCTCAGTTTTGTCTCTGGAAGCACCCCTGTGTCACACTGCTCATCACCACTAAACTCACTGGGGCTCTAGACTTGGGTTCCTTCTTTTAATTTTCAGATGAAGAGGTGAGAATACACAGGACACACCTGAGCCAGACCCCTCAAGGGAAGAAAACCCCATTGAAAACCGAACCTACAGCCTCAGATCCTGAGCTGTGCCTGCTCCAGAGGCAGCACACACAGATTTCAGAAAGCTGCTTGTGCCAAAGAAATCACTGCCACAGAGCAAAGCATCACTGAGGTTGCTTTAAGAGAGTCCAGCCTGAGCAGTGGTCAGGGACAGCTCTGTGTTTTGTTATCTGGGAGGGCAGCACAAATCCCTTCACTTCCCCTGGCACGGCCACACGCACATCCCTGTGGCTGGAAAGCCAAACTCTCCCTGCAGTGCTGACACAGATCTGAGTGACTGAGACAGGGGAGCCCCCCCAGCACGGCCTGAGGTGTGAATGAGGCYGAATGGCACAATTAATMRATKTAAAACCCGGATGATTTGAGGAAGCTTTGCAGCAGGGATGAAATGCCAGTGGTGTCCTGGGTGAGAGGTGCCAAGCCAGCAGACGCTTCCCAGCAAACACAGAAAGAGGAGCCTGGCATGTGGTGGGAGGATCGGTGGGGAGGGAACAGGAGCCTCCACGTGTGCAAGGCAGCWCAGAGCAGCCCCGAGTGCCACAATCACAGAATCCCCACTGCCCGTGCCTGCTCTGCCCTCGCTGATCTGTGCACAGACATCTCTGCCCACCACGAGAGGCTGCAAATCCTGCCTGAGGAGCAGCTCACAGGGAGAACAAGACAAAACCCTCCCAGAACACTCTGCATGGGAAATTCTGCATTGACCCGACCTGTGACAAACCCATCTTTGCCTTGATCCCGAGCAAACTAAACCACAAACCCAGGGACAGCAGCGCCCGAGTGATTCTGASCCTTCGGTGTCCCGGGCTGCAGCAGCAGCTCTGCCTCCGTCCCTGGGCTGGCTTTAAGCCGTGGAACCTCGCAAAACCTTCATATCCCCCATCCCTGAGCCCGGCTCCCTGTGCCAGCCCTCGCTCCGACCTTGTCCCCCAGGGCGGGGTCGATGCCAGCCGCTCCCGGGGCCGGCCCGCACCCCGAGCGCACCTCGGGGCTGTGAATCCGCTTTTCCTCCGGGCCAACAGAATCCCCCACTCGTTTCCACATCCCGCTCTGGTCAATCCTCCCCTGGTTCCCTCTGTCCGGGCTCTCCTGGAGCTCGGGAAGGCTCCTGCGACCCCAGCACTCGGTGTCCCCTCCCCGCCGGGACGGTGCCCGCGCTGCCCGGGGCGCTGCCGGGGATGCGCTGCAGGTGCGCGGCCGGGCCGGGAGCCCCTGGCAGCGATGGGGACGAGCCCGGGGACAGGGACAGCCCCGCGGAGCCCCCGCGCCCCCTGCGCAGAGCATCGGCGGGGAGCTGCGCTGGCACGGTCCCGGYGCTGACCSCACGGACACCCYGAGCTGTCCCACGGACACTCCGCACTCCCGCCCGGCGCTGTCCCGTGGACGCTCCTGCTCCTCCCCGGTTCCCGGTGCTGCGCCACGGACACCCCGAGATGCCCCAGCGACACCCCGAGATGCCCCAGGGACACCCCGAGCTGCTCCACGGACACTCCGTCCCCTACGCCGGGTCCCGGTGCTGACCCCACGGACACCCCGAGCTGTCCCACGGACACCCTGAGCTGCCCCAGGGACACTCCGTCCCCCCAAGTGCCGGTGCTGACCCCACGGATACCCCAAACTGCCCCAGGGACACCCCAAGCTGCCCCCCGGACACTTCGTCCCCTACCCCGGGTCCCGGTGTCGGTTCCCCCGGACACCCCGAGCTGCCCCAGGGACGACCCGAGCTGCCCCACAGACACCCGAGCAGCCCCCCGGACACCCCGTCCCCCCGGGTCCCGGAGCGGACCCCCCGGACCCCCGCGCTCCCCCCGGTGCCCGGCTCGAAGGCGGTGCCGGGGCCGGTCCCCGCGGGCGGTGCTGACCCGAAGTAGGCGGCGGCGGGCGGCGGCGGCAGGAGGAGGAGGAGGAGGAGGATGCGGCTGAGTTTGGCTGCGGAGCGCATGGTGCGGGCGGTGCCGGTCCCAGCTCGCTGCGGGCCGCCCGGCGCCGCGGCTCTTTAAGCGGGAGGCGGGGCGGCCCCGTCCCGTCCCGTCCCGTCCCGTCCCGTCCCGTCCCACCGCCGCCGGGAACCCCCGGGGCTCCCTGGGGACCCGCAGCCCCCCAGCCCTCGGGGGCGCCGCTCCGGGTCACTCCCCGCCGGGTCCCTCCATCCCCGTGGAATCCCTCTACCCCCGTGGGATCCCTCCATCCTCGCCGGGTCCCTCCATCCCCGTGGGGTTCCTCCATTCCAGGGGGATCCCTCCATCCCCGCAGTTTCCCTCCATCCCCACGGGATCTCTCCATCCCCACCGGGTCCCTCCATCTCCGTGAAATCCCTCTGAAAACCCCCGTGGGTCCCCTCTATCCCTGTGGGATGCCTCCATCCCCACTGGGTCCCTCCATCCCCACGGGATCCTTCAATCCCTGCTGGGTCCCTCCATTCCCTGCGGGTTCCCTCCATCCCCGTGGGATCTCCCTATCCCCGTGGGATCCCTCTACCCCCGTGGGATCCCTCCATCCTCGCCGGGTCCCTCCATCCCCGTGGGGTTCCTCCATTCCAGGGGGATCTCTCCATCCCCGCAGGTTCCCTCCATCGCCGGGAAATCCCTCTACCCCCGTGGGTTCCCTCTATGCCTGTGGGATGCCTCCATCCCCACCGGGTCCCTCCACCCCTCGGGATCCCATAGCGCCCCTCGGGGCTCTGCGCTCCCAGACGGCGGCGGGACTCGGTGTCAGCGCCAGGCTCCGAGATGGCCGGCAGTGCGCCGTGGAACCGTGGATGCAGCACGGGAACATCCCGTTTCCAAGCCTCAGCACGGCCTTGGGGCAGTTTTTAGGGAAGCGTCAGGGAGGAGGTGAAGAGGCACCTGCAGTGCCCGGGCACCCAGCAGCGCCCAGCACATCCCTTCCTCCTGCTCCAGCTCTGCCCTTCATGGGTGTAGATCCCAACACGTCCCAGAGCGTGGAGCAGCCCCCACAGACACGCGTGACCAAACGTGCATTGCACAAGGGACATCTCCTGGAAATGCTGGGGCAGGGACCCTTTGGAGGTCTCCAGACAAACCTCCCGTCCCAAGAGAGGCAGCTGTCACATCTGGACAAGGATGGCTGTGGCTCTGTCCAGCCAAGTCCTGCAGAGCCCCAGGGATGCCCACACCTCCCTGGGCACTCCTCCTRCAGATGTACAACCCTTCAGGGGAGGGGGTTCAACACCCAGCCTCATCCTCCCAAGTGCAGCTCCACAAACCTTCCCAGAGGAACTCAAGCAAATTYCCAGAACCCAAGAGTGGCCATGGGGATGAAGGTGCAGTGGCTGCCCTCTGAAAACACTGCCACAAAAATCGCAGGACTGAGGAGGTGCTGTGAGATCCCGGGCACCTCTGCAGCCACCACAGGCAYTTCAGGATGGGTTAGAAAGAAATCTGCCACACGTGTGGGAGGGTCTGGACAGGCACACACAACCAGCCCCCCAGGCAGTGGGTGAGGAGGGCTCTGTGCTGAGCTGGAGGTGCCCTGGAGCACCTCCCACCCTCCTCCAGACCCCAGGGATCCGGGAGGTGCTTTGCAAACAGCACAGGGGTGTGTGCCAGGCTGGGAAACCCAGAGACAAAGAATGCCAGCAGGATCCTCGGGTGCCTCAGGATGTGGAGGCACAGAGCTGCTCAGTGCTGCTGGGACCAGTGCTGCTCTCCAGTCTGCACTGGGCTTGTCCTTTCTGTTTCCTTGGCACCTCCCCAGGGCAGAGCATCCCTCAGCCCTGTCCCTGCCTGGCTGGCAGAGCTGAGCTGGCAAGGACTGGTGATTTGAGGAGAGGGGTTGAGGTGACCATGAACAGTCACTATCTCACTCCAGTCCTGCTGCAGCAGGAAGAGGAGCCCTGCTCTCCTGCCGAGCTCTGTCCTGGGCTGGGCTGAGCCCCCTGGCCCTGGTGGCACAGGGATTGGGCAGGGCTGTGCTTTGGGAAGAGGAAGGTGAGCAGGGCTGAGTGTCACAAAAGTCTGCGGCTTCATGAAGGGGTGAGATGGGAGTAGCAGATACCCTGGAAAATGGGGTGGAGAAGGGCAGTGAAGCTGCTTCAGCCCTTCCAGGACTGTCCCAGGACCCTCCTGGCTCCCCATGAACTGCTCAGCTGCAGCCTCACCTCAACCTTGCTGCCCAAATATTCAAGGAGCAGCAAAGTTCCATCCTCTCAGAAAAGTTCTTCTCCTTCTCCTTCCCTGCTCACACAGATTTGCTGATTTTCTCACCCCTGTTCAGGGATGTTTGCATGAGAAACACTTTCAATGCTATTTTTCAAAGAATCCCAGRATGRTTTGGRTTGGAAGGGACCTTTCAGCCCACCCCACWGASCTCCCTACCATGGGCAGGGACACCTTCCACYRGAYCAGAGTGCTCCAAGCCCTGTCCAGCCTGGCTTTGGACAGTTCCAGGAATGAAACATCCACATTTCCCAGTGAATTGAGTAGGAATGACTGGGAGAGGGGGTTGCTTTTGATAACCCTCTCTTTTTTTGACTCACTTCTTGCTACCACAACATCATGCAGAGGATACAAGCCTGGGCATCAGGGAATTATGGACATCAGGGAATTATGGACATCAGCATTTTCCGAGAGCACCTGAGGGAATGTGTTTGTACATCTGTGAATATTTTTCAGCCCAGACGTCCCCAGGCAGATGCTGGGAGCAGCTCAGGAAGAGGGCAGCCCCCTGGGAGTGGAAGCACRTGGAGAGCAGCATTCCACACTCCTCAGTGTCACATCCAGGCCTTGGTGTCTTGGGCAAGGAAGGTCACAGCACATCCTCTGCACTGCTGCTGGGGCTTCTTCTCCAGATCCACATCCTCTGCAGCAGCACAGCCCCAAAGCTTTGGGTTCTAGAGCAGCCCAGATCCCTTTTCTGAGATGCTGGGAGAAGCTGGGACACCCCTCAGCCCCTCCTGGGTGCTTCTGAGTGTGTCAGGTGTGTTCTCCTGCCTGGGGAAGGGAGCWCTGCTGGCCACCACACCACAGCAGCTCTGCCAGGCTCCAGAGGGGATGGGAGGGCTGGGGGCTCTGGGCAAAGCTCTGCCAGGGGAGGGGTTTCCAGTAGTTCTGGAAATTCTTGGAAGCTCAGTTCTGCTCTGTCCAACTCCCAGGAGAGCCAGGAAGCCTCGCAGAGGAAGGAAAGAGCCCTGGAGCCCCCAGGGCTGTGCAGCTCCAGCCAGCCCTGCTGAGGGACTGGCCAGGACACAGGTGACAAAGGACAACCCTGTGCTCATGTCTGGACCCTTCCATCCCAGACAGGGAATTCCAAGGCCAGAGCAGCTCACAGGGGGCTGCCAAGGGAGGCAGTTCAGCWGGGATGGGGCAGAGGGCACAGACACCTCTCTGGTATCTCCTGGGAAGTGTCTCTGATGTGAGCAAGGTGCCTTCCCACACAGTTTGGAGGCCACATTTCCACCCCTCTGGCAGTATCTATTGGAAGAGTTATGGTTGGCAGGACACATTTTCCCTTCTGGCTGGTGTGAGGGAGGGAATTCTGAACGGTGTGGAAGTGTCTGGGGGCAGGTGGGAGCTCCAGGGCAGATGGAGGAGCAGCAGCCTCACTCCCTGGTGCTCCAGCTGGGGCTCACTGTGCCCATCTGAAGCTGAAGCTGCACTGAGGAGCTGCCAGCAGAACAGGCTGAGCTGCTGGGCAGGCTGRGCACACCCTGAGGCCATGCAGAGGGTGTGTGACCTGCCCTCCTTGGTCCTGGTTCCTTCTGCCAGCAAAGGGGAGCCTGGGAGAGGTGTTGGGCTAAGGAAGGACAGCCCTGGCTGTGCCTGCTGCTCTGCTCAGGGCAGGACAGCTGGAGATGAGTCCTCAGCAGGAGATGTGGTGGGAAAATGTGAGAGCTCTTCTTGTCCCCAGACCTCTCTTCCTTCTTATTATGGGTTATTGGGCAGGGATTGTGCCCACAATCCCTGCCTGGCATGAGCTGAGAGAGCCCAGCATGGAATGGAGGTGTCCCAGCAAGGAGGGAGCAGCAGAATCCTGGAGCTGCCCTTGGGGAAAATCCAGTGAGCCTCAGGAGCCTGGCTGGGACAGGCTGGGTCAGAAGGAAGATGAAGAGAAGGTGAGTTGGTGTCTGAAGAAAAGAAGATGTCAGGAGAGACAGCAGACAAACCTGGGGGAGGGCAGGGATGGAGCTGGGCATGAGGCAAGTCCAGGAGCAGGGATGTGAGTGGCTCTGTGCTGCCCCAGGTTCCAGCAGCACAAGGGGAAAAGGCTTTGCCTGAGGCAGGGCTGAGGCTCAGGTGTGCTGGGGACTCTGGAGAACGAGGCTGTCGTTCATCAGGAGAGAGGAAAAGGGGTGAAAATAGGAAGGCAGCAGGAGCACTGAGAACCTGAGCACTTGAGGGGTTCCCCCAGGTGGGTGAGGCTGCTCTCACTGTTCCACTGCTCAGTGCAGGGCTCAGGCTTTGCCATGGAGCTCCCAATAAATCCTAGGAGAGCCTGGAGAAAGAGCAGTTGTCTTCTGTGCTKGCAAGTTCCTGTATCCCAGTTCCTGGGGTYGTGCTCCAGGGTTTGTCMCTGCAGAGCCTCTCCAGTTTGGTGCTTTGAGCTCAGAGCTGATCTGATCTGTGTGGTTTCACAGCAGGTTGAGGGGCATTTCCCAAGGCACAATGGCCATGTTTCTTCTCAAGCAGAAGAATTTCTGAGCCAGCTGCTTGTTGTTCATTGTGCCGTGGCCTCCTGGGCAGGTGCCTGTACCAGCAGTGSTTTCACACCTACAGGTCACACAGGGATTTCATCCAGGGTGTTTCCARGGACATTTTAATCCCATTTCAGTGGCTGGCTTCATTTGATTCACCACAGAGACCCAAATATTGTGAGATTTTGGAGAAAAGGCATTTTGAGGGATTCATGCAAACCAAAAAAAAAAAAAAATTCCCACTCAGTGTTTCTTTTATGCTGTATTTGACTTCACAGGAATTTCTGATACTCAGGCATTGATTAAATGTATTGGGCATAACACTCACAWTTTCCCAGCCAGGCTGTGCAAAACCCACCCCTCTCCTCATGTGAGCTGTAAATTTGTCCACAGAGCCCTGTCCTGCTCTGAGAGCCTGGCAGCAGGTCCCACACTCCTGAGAGGGCATCCAGGACCCCATGGAATCATCAGAGTTTGTGCAGCCCACAGAACAAAAGCCCCCTCCCTTCTCAGGAGAAGAAAGCTTTGGGATGGGCAGCACAAACCTTTCCATCTCCTCTCTCAGGGACTGCCCAACGAGACCCCAGAGGGGAGGAGGTGACAGGGAAGTGACACCACCACGCTGCCACCCCCTCTAACTCAGCTGCAGTTTCCATTTGGCTCCTGTGGAGCAGAGTTGGAGGCTCCCATCCCCAAGAACTAAGCAATATTTCCCATTTCTCTCGTGCTCATGGAAGTTTGTCCATGCTGAGGGACAGGTCACAGCTTCTGCAGGGATTCATCACCTCCTTCCCAGCACTCCTGCTCGTGTCCTGAGTGTGCCTGGGCTGCCCAGGCTGGGTGAAACCTCTCCGTGGCTGTCAGGAATTACACCCAGCCCAGGTAAGAATTGCATTCATCCTTCTGAGAGATCCCAGCTGGGGATCCCCAGCCCCTCTGCAGCCGTCCCATCACTCGGGGACTTTGGTTCCCTTCACCACAGTTCCCAGCACCTCCCTGGTTCTGCTGGGTCCTCACTGGCAATGAGGAGAACACAGTGGCAAATATTCCCTCTGTTTTTCCTGTTTTGGTCTCCTGATGTCCTGTTCTCCTTGCTGACTGCCCAGGAGTTTTGGGACCATATTTTTATGGGAGGCTGTGCTTAATGAAGCCCCTGTTGTAGATTGGACACTCATTGTCCATCAGGAGATGATGAATTAGCTCAGATCTTCCATCCCAGGCAGATCCCTCCTCCCCTGCCCCACTGCATTCTCCTGTGGCAATTCCACCAGCTGGGGCTGAGGAGGGAATCAGCCCTCAGCTCATCCCAGGGAATGTTCTGGAGCACTGCTGCTTCTCCACCCCAGCCTTGCTCTGCAGCTTCACCAGCCCTCAGTGGTGCTGTCCTGGGTGGTTTGGGGTTTTCCTCAGCTCACCCCAGGGGGAATGCACGGAGCAGCAGCTGCAGCCCAGGAGCAGCCTGGTTCCGTGGGGCTTTCATGGAGATCCAGCACTCTCCCACCTCAGAACAGGGAAAGGTGTGGGGAGTCCCAGCAGCAGGATCAGAGCAGAGACCTGGRGAAGGAGCTGTGGGGTTGGGACCCCTCAGTTTGGATGCAGGAACCACAGAGCTCTCACTGTGCTAGAGAGGGGCACAGGAATTCACAATTATTGTGACATCACATTGAGCTATTAAATGGCATTTTAAATAACTCCCCCACTGGATGCTGTCCCTCACAGAGCCAGGCCATGGTCACCAGGAGCTCTGGGACTGCAGGTGACACCAAGTCACAGCAGCCAAATGTTCACGTGCAGTTTAAGGAGAAACCACGTAGATTTATGGAAGGAAAAATCCCCACTGTTTCTGAAGCCATCAGCACTACCTTGGGCTGGGGAAGTCCCTCAGCTGCAAATTCTTGCTGTCTGGGGAGTTTTTCAGGAGAAGCCTCCTTACGTGCACATTCTGTTCCTGTGATTTTCCCAAGGAATCTGCTTTTGCACAGCGCTGCTGCTGGGCAGGAGCCAAGTTCCRAAATCCAAACAGAAAATCGGGGAAATTGTGAAACAAATCAAAAGCCAAATCAAATTACAAAGGTGGCGAAAATGAAAGCAGGGGACATGTCATGGATCAGAAACAGGCAGGGCTCGGGARGATGAAAGGCAGGAGGGAACATGATGAGACTCCTCGGGAAAAGCCCACTGACAGCACCCAAGGACCTGCTGGGGATTTCCTGGTGTGGCTCTGTCTGTCTGGAGGTGCAGCAGGTCAGGGTTGGATCCTGTCTCCAGTGGGGGTGGGAAGTGCCCCGTGTCCCTGTTTGTGCCATGGAGAGCAGCTCAGCAGGGCAGGGGACGCTGCTGAGGGGTCTCAGCCTTGGCTGAGGTGGGCAGAGATGGAAGGAGAAGCATCAGGAGTGTCCAGAGGAGCTGAGGTCCAAGGCTCAGAGCTCTCCAGGGTCTGTCTGTCACCACAAACAGCAGCTGAGGGAGGGGTGCCCTGAACCCCTGAACTGCACTGAACCCACCCCCTGCACCACCCCAACCTAAACCCAGCCAGGACCTGGCAGAAACTGAAATCCTGGATTTCCAACTTCCTTTGGCAGTGAAAGTCCTGCTCCCTCCAAGGCAGGACAGGGAGATGGAGGGATCAGATATCCCTCAGGAGGTTTTGAAATGAGCCATRGTGGTGTCACCTGTCCTGATAAAAAGGACAATGGCCTGTGCTGGGGCACCCAGGGAGGCTGTGAGGCTGCAGCCTGGCAGTGAGGCATGGCCAGGTCCCTGCCCACAGCACGGGGTTGGAACCTGATGACCTTCAAGGCCCCCTTCAACCCAAACCATTCTCTGATGCTGTGGTGAGGACCCAGACTGAGGAGGAAGCAGAGCTGCATCTCTCAGTGGGGCCTGTTGTGTTCAGACRAGGGGTGATGGATTTAAAATAAAAGAGTACATTCAGATTAGATATAAAGGAAAAAATAAGGGTGGGGAGGCCCTGGCACAGTTGCCCAGAGAAGCTGTGGCTGCCCCTGGATCCCTGGAAGTGTCCAAGGCCTGGTCAGACAAGGGTTGGAACAACCTGGTTTTGTTGAAGATGACCCTGCCCATTGCAGGAGGTTAAAAATTGATGGTTTTAAAGGTTCCACCCTGTGATTTTTCAGGACAGGGCTGAGGAGCAGGGCCAGGATGGTCCTTGCACCCTGGAGCAAACAGGAGAACAGAGAGCAGCTTCTCCAYCCTGGGCAGTCTTGCTGAGATCCTGGGAAAAGGCCAACAGCCCAGAGGTCTCTTGGCTGGATGGAGAAGGGCTGTTGATCCCAATTAACACCCAATCATTCCATGTGGAGCTGCTGGGCTGCAAGGAGGGAATCAGTGCCAAACTGAGCCAGCCCAGGAGCTCAGTGCTGCCTGAAGAGGAATCACTGCCCCCCTCCTTTCTYCATCCCCTCTGCTCCCTGCAGTCCTGACCACTGCCTGACAGCACATTCTGCACAGCTCTGCACCATCAGTGATCTGAGCTGCTCCATGAGAGCTCTGAGCTGGTTCCAGGGGGGAATTTGGGTGCACACCCAGCCTTGGGCAGGGGGGCAGAGGAGATGTGGGGAGCTGCTGCCTGTTCTGTCAGTGCTGGGTTGGAGCTGAGCTCCCACCACCCCAGCAGCCCCCCCTGGGTACATCCTGTCTCACACACATCCTGGGGGCCTGAGCAGGGGCTGGGCAGAGGGAGAGCCCCCCAGGCTGAGCCCTGCAGTGCCAGCCAGGCCCTCAGCTGAGCTGGCCTGAGCTGGGCTGAGCTGGGCTGAGCTGAGCCCACCCAAAGCATCCCCAGCTCATCCCCAGGGTCTCCAGAGGGCTCCTTTCCCCAGGGAACCCAGCAGGGCCTGCAGCTCCAGGTGCTGCCCTGGGATGAGCTGAGGGCTTTGCAGGGAGGAGCAAACGGTGATTCCCAAAGCACTGAACACACACCTCAGCACTCAGGTGCGTTTTGGTGGATGAGTCAGGCTCAGCAGGACAAAATCCAGGGAGTGGAGCGAAGCAGGGCCTGTGCTGCCCCTCACCCATCCTCGGGCAGTGGGATCACAGTGGGATCACGCTCCAGGAGTGACACCAGCTCCTGGATCATCCCTGAGCCCCCCTCACTGAACAAAGCCCAGCTTTGGGGAGCTGGGCTTGGGCTCCTCTGGGTTTGCTGCCAACCTCAGCTTCCACAGCGAGGGGGCCAGGGGAGATGAGCGAGCCCTGAGCTTCCTCTGCACAGAGCGGCACCCGCTGACACGGCTCTGTGAGACGGGCAGGGGCAGGACAGACAGACAGACACGGGCAGGACAGACAGGACAGACAGACAGCCATGGGTAGGACAGACAGACAGACACAGAGAAGACAGACAGACAGCCATGGGCAGGACAGACAGACAGCCACGGGGAGGACAGACAGACAGCCTCGGGGAGGACAGATAGGCACAGGAAGGACAGACAGACATGGGTAGGGCAGACACGGGGAGGACAGACAGACGGGCAGGACAGACAGGACAGACAGACAGCCATGGGTAGGACAGACAGACAGACATGGGCAGGACAGACAGACAGACATGGGCAGGACAGACAGACACAGGCAGGACAGACAGACACAGGCAGGACAGGATGGACAGCCACGGGCAGGACAGACAAACAGACATGGAGAGGACAGACAACCATGGATGGGACAGACAGCCATGGGCAGGACAGAGAGGCACGGGGAGGACAGACAGACACGGGTAGGACAGACAGACAGACACAGGCAGGACAGACAGACATGGGCAGAACAGGACAGACATGGACAGGACAGACAGACAGGGGCAGCACAGACAGGACAGACAGACAGCCATGGGGAGGACAGACTGACACGGACAGGACAGACAGCCATGGGCAGGACAGACAGCCATGGGCAGGACAGACAGACACGGGTAGGACAGACAGCCACGCACGGGAGCAGGGAAGTGATTCAGAGGACCCAAAGCGGCTGTGGGTGCCGGACCGGAGGGTTCTGAGAGCAGCAATGAACCTCAAAGAGCCCCCAATCGATCTCTGCTCCTGCTTCGGCAAATAAACTGAGGTGGGGAGAGTCAGAGGGGAGGCTGGGAGGAACAGCAAAGGACAGCAGGAATGAACTGGGGATGAGAGGGAAGGCAGGGAGTGCTGATGTGATGCRCACCCAGYAAAGAAGAGGTTRAGGGCTGAAGAAATTAATATTTAAGCTACAGATCAGTAGGAAACCGAGGGGAAAAAAAATTATTATAAACCTTCCACATGAATTTGGCAACGTGGGCTCTGTCTGGGGATTTTCTTCCCCTCCTCCTGCAGACAGAAAAGATCACAGCCTGAATTTCCCCACTGTCCGAGGGGGAAATCTCCCCCTCGCAGGGATGCCTCGAATTTGAAGGCAACTTCAAATAAATTGGACTGAAGTGACAGCAGCCGTGAATCCTGCTCTGATCGCGGCTAAAGCCGAGCTTTGCCATTTTGGGCCGGCCCAGCCCCGGCTCGCTGCCGCTGCGCTGCCAGCAGATGGTACTGTGCCCCCGAGCATCGCCGGCTCCTCCGGATAAACCCTTCCAAAGCCTTGGGAAAGGCTTTGCTGCTCCTCCCGGCTCCCCACTCCCGCCCCAGGCACCCCCGAGGTGAGGGGGGGCTGCTCCTGCGGACCCCCGCTCCGCACTGACACTGAGCTCACACCTGGGCTTTGCTCCCCCATCACCTGGAGCCCTCCCACCCCACAGAGCAGGGTTTGTCCTGCAGGTGTGGCTCTTCCAGAGCGAGTGTCCTCCTGCATCCTCGGAGCTGGGATGGGCACAGCCCCGCGATGGGCACTGCCAGGAGCCGCTTGGGGAAGGAGTTTTTGGGAAACAGAAGCTGAACCCGTGCTTTGCTGGGCAGCCCAGGCTGTCTGTGGTGGCACCAGGGCAGGATCAGTGACCCAGGGCTTCAACCCACGCACAAAGGGACACAGAGCAGCCCAGAGCAGCTGTGGCTGCCCCTGGAGCCCTGGAAGTGTCCAAGGCCAGGTTGGACAGGGTTTGGAACACGCTGGGACAGTGGGAGGTGTCCCTGTCCATGGCAGGGGATGTTTTGTAAGGTCCCTTCCCACCCAAATCCCTGTGACCCTGAGGTCCCCACTGGATGGCACCTGTGTCCCACTGCCCCGAGCTCTCCCGGGAAAGAGAAAGGTCCCATCCCGGCTCCTTCCCCAGGGCAAGGAGGCATCAGCTCTGCAGCTCAGAAGGGACTGCATCCCCCTCACTTCATTTCAGGAGACTCTTTCTGTCAAATTAAAATGGTTTTTTTTGAGAAATTCAAGTGATTGAGAATCAGGCACTGGTTGTAAAAGTGAGAGCAGGACTCAAGGTGCTGCCCGTGCCATTTCTGAGTCCCAAACACACTCTCGTGATCACAGAGACAGGGATCTGCTCCAGCACACAGAAACTCTCCCTCCTGAACACATTTTTCCACCAAAAATGTGACAATGAAACAAATGGAGCAGTAGATAAAGTGGTGGTACTGAGGTAAACAGAGATTTCCCCCAATAAAGGTGATTTTTAGAGCTGTGAATTCACCACAGCCCCAAAAAAACAGGACACCAGGGCAGCTGAGGGGGGGGGGGACATGGGGCTGTGATGACACAGAAATTCAAACCAGAGCAGTGACCAAGGAGAGCCTGAGGAGCCCCCACCTGTGGAAACCTCACCTGAGGAGCCCTCACCACTCCCTTTGGACTGGGGACACTGTGGGATGGGCACAGAGAGGCCCACACTGCTGGGGGAGGCTCCAGTTGCCTTTTTTGCCTTGTTATGGAGCAGAAGTGGATTTACAGGGGTCAGAGGTGAAGCTCTGGTACCTTTTCAGCTCCATGAAGTTCCAGTTCCCCCTGCAGCACCTCCTCCAAGGGTGGCACACTTGTGTCCATGATGGGAAGGATGATGCTCAGACACTCAGAGGGGTGCAAGTTCCTTTTATTTTTGTCTGAAGGCAGCAGAGGTGCCAAGCACAGAGGCTGGAAATGATCAGCTGCTCTGCAGAGCAGGGCCATGGCAGGGGCTGGGGGCAGTTTGGGTGGGAGGAGGGTGGGATGCAGGGTGCTGTGTGCAGGGAACACACTGGGAATGGGAGATGCAGCTTCCCAGAGCATGGAAACCTGTGAAAGGCAGTAAAAACCTCTCTGCAAACATTTGTCCAGCTGAGTGTCAATTGATGCAGCTGCTCTTCATTTAAAGATATTAACCTGCCTTCATTAAAGGTCAGCTCTTCCTGAGCTCAGAGGTTCTCCAGTGGGAGTTTGGGGATTCATGGGCATCACTCAGCTCCTGCTGAGTGTCTGAATTCCTGCTGGGACCCCAGGATCTCAGGACAGCGCTTCAGGCTCAAATCTGGGAGCATCCCCCTGGCTCTGGACTCACCTGCAAATTGGGCATGGAGGGTGTCTTTGAAGAAGGTGCCAGAATGGAAGCTGATCATCTTTCAGAGGGTGACACTCAGCTTGTCCCATGCACAGTGTGTCACTGCCTCACCTCTGCACGGAGCTGGGGGCAGGAGGGAGCAGGATCCCATGGCTGGGAGGAATTCCTGTCCAGGTGCTCTGGAATATTTCAGTGTTTTGTGTTATTATCACACACAAAAATGGGACTAAATTAATATTTTTAAAGCAATGCAGCATCTTCTCYTCRTAGAAGTGRGAAGGAGCCTTTGGAKGTCTCTAACCCAAGGCTGATGCTGSAAGGTTCTCATGGTTTTGTCTGCCCAAGTCTCCAGAACCTCCAAGGATGGAGGCACAGACTCTCTGGGTGAAAAGATCCCTTCAGACACAGTTCTGGATTTAAAAAGAAACTCAGGAAGCTGATGGGAACACACTGAGATCTGCACAGTCACAGCCTGCACTGGCTCTGGGACCCTCCAGCCCCACTCTGGCTCTGCTCTCAGCAGGGTGAGAGGCAGAGCAGGGCCCTGCCTGGCTCTGTCCCTGTGCCACATGCAGGTGACACCAYCCAGCACCTCAGAGAGGGACAGGGGCTCTGGAGCAAAGCCCTGAGCAGGGGGACAGGTCCCAGCCTCGGTCACCTCCCCTGTGCTCTCACAGCTCACCCCAAAGCTCCGGGAAGAGCTGAACACCCTCCCTGGTCCATGGAAAAGCAGAATGGGGCTGTGCTGCCCCAGCTGAGCCCAGCTGAGCTCAGGGCTGGGGCAAACTGTGCTGTGCTGAGCTCCCAGGGCTGTCCCACCCCTGCAGGGCACATTTCCCTTGCTGCCACCTCATCCTGCTGTCCCCTGTGTGTGACACCCCTGGGCCTGAGCAGGACCTTCTGTAGAACATCCCTGCGGGCTGGCAGTCCCAGAGCCAAGGGGAGGAAGCCCCAAGAGCACAATCTGMTCTCTACCACACAACTTCGGGGCTCCAGTTATGCAACAGTGGCTGGAGACATCGGAGGAGGCAGCACAGAGCTGAGTTTATCCCTTTCACTTCCATTCCTGGGCAGCCAAATCCCTCTGGAAACCCCAAGGGCTGTGACAAGCAAGGAAACTCTGCCCAGCTTCATCCTCCTTTCCTGGTGGAGCTGTTTGGGAGTGGGGCTGGTGTGAGGAYGGGCAGTGTGAGCTGTTCTTCAGCTGTTCTCAGCCCCAGCTCAGAGAAGCCCAGTCCAAACCCAGCCCCGGCCCAGAAAAGCCCGGTCCAAACCCAGCCCCAGTCCAAACTCAGCCCTAGCCCAGCAAAGCCCAGCCCAGCTTCACATCAGGGTGTTTTTCCTGTCCCATTTCGCTCCTACCCAGGATTTCAGCTTCTTCCAGTTCAGCCCAGCATCCTCAGAGTGCCCTTCAGCTCTGAGCACACAAACACCCCCCAGCAGCAGGGGAGGCCAGGGAGGAGGGATGATGTGCTGGGGGAATAAAGGGCTGGAAGAGGCAGAGATCTGCCCTGTGGGGATGGGTCCCCAGGGCAAAGGATGCACAACTTGTCCTAGATTTTATCCCCCCCTCCTTTTTTTTTTTTTTTTTTTTTTTTTTTTCAGAGACCCGAATGGATAATTGCAGGAGGGGACAAGAGAGAAAATGAGCTGAAGGCTCCTAACTGCAGAGGCCGGTCCCTGTGAGCAAAGGGCCACATGTCCCCTTTTATGGCCAGCCATAATTCCCTCCTTGGCTCAAAGGCGGCTGTGAAAAGAGCAGGACTGGTTCAAACTTCCTTGGGGTCTCCGTGGCAACCAGCCCTGCAGGAGCCTTTTCTTCCTTTCCCCTCTTTCCTCTTTTGTTGTTGTTGTTGTTGTGTCATTAAAACTTCCCGGATTGGATCCCCACCGGGCCGGGCTGCTCTGCTCCTGCCTGCTCCAGCCCTGCCCTGGCCCCTTCCCATCCCCTGCACAGAGAGCTCAGCCCCAGCCCAGCAAAGCCCAGTCCAAACCCAGCCCCAGCCCAGCAAAGCCCGGTTCAAACTCAGCCCCAGCCCAGCAAAGCCCAGTCCAAACCCAGCCCCAGCCCAGCAGAGCCCCATCCAAACTCAGCCCCAGCCCAGCAGAGCCCAGTCCAAACCAAGCCCCGGCTCAGTAAAGCCCAGTCCAAACCAAGCCCCAGCCCGGTAAAGCCCAGTCCAAACCCAGCCCCAGCCCAGCAAAGCCCACTCCAAACTCAGCCCCAGCCCAGCAAAGCCCAGTCCAAGCTCAGCCCCAGCTCAGTAAAGCCCAGCCCAGCTTCACATCAGGGTGTTTTTCCTGTCCCATTTCGCTCCTACCCAGGATTTCAGCTTCTTCCAGTCCAGCCCAGCATCCTCAGAGTGCCCAGACAGACGTGGGGACTCTCTGGTCTCAGGAGGGGCAGTGCAGCCCTGGCAGCCCCGTCCTGCAGGCCCAGGGCTGAGCTGAGCTCTTGCTCCAGGTGCTGTTGGGCACCTGCAGAGCCCCTGCCCTGGCACAGCAGTGCCAGATCCAGCACCTCACACCTCTGTGAGGGCAGGGGACAGCCCAGGGTGCAGGATCTGAGATGTGTSACACCCATCCCTCCCCAGCAGCACTCCTGGCATGAGGAATGCAGTGACTTGGAGCCAGGGGACAAAAGCAAACCCCATGGATCAGAGCTCCTCCTGTGCTGGGCTGGGCTGTGACACCTCCCCAGTGGCATGGCCAGGGCTGGGCTGGGAGCAGATCTGGGCTCTGAGGCTCCATCTCTGCTCTCTGTGACAGCAACAGGAGCCAGGGAAKGGCTGGAGCTGTGCCAGGGCAGGTTTTGGTTGGATCTCAGGGAAAAGTTCTTCCCCAGAGGGTGCTGGGCACTGCCTGAGGCTGCCAGAGCTCCAGGAGAGTTTGGACAGCACTGCCAGGGATGCCCAGGGCGGGGTTGTTTGGGGTCTGTGCAGGGCCAGGAGCTGCACTGGATGATCCCTGTGGGTCCCTTCCAGCCCAGGATGTTCTTTCAGTCTCATCCCACGATTCCAGCTGGAAACATTTCCTGTGGGCACAGCAGCTCAGCCAGGAGAAGGTCTGCAGTCCCCTCAGTGCTCCAGGGCACTCACACCCTGCCACAGCCCAGGGAGAGCAGAGCCCTGATGGAAATCCATGAATCTCCTTTCCCTCCAGAAGCACAGGCACACCCACAGCACAGGGCCCCACAATTTCCAGCTACAACATCGTGGAAAATCACAGCCTGCAGCAAAAAAAGAAAAAAAAAAAGAAAAATATCTGGTCTCATTCTTTCAGCAATCTCAGGGATAGTGCTGGGCTGGAGTCCTGGGGAAGGAGAGGAGGGAGGAATGGCTCTGCTCCCTCTGCTCTCCATCCCTCCCCCATCCCCGGGATGCATTCCTGCAGGTGTCAAGGTAGACAGAGCTGCCTYCAACAAGCCCAGGACCTGGGGCATCGTTTCTTCATGTGCTCAGCTCGTCCAATTATCCAGATTTACTGCAGCCCTGAGAGGCAGCTCAGCCTCTCCCGTGGATCCGGGCTGCCCCAAGCCCCAGGTGAAAGCTTCCCTTCCCTTCCAGCTCCAGAGGGACACCACGAGCTGGCCTG
>CADDXX010000565.1:144370-155371 GCA_902810485.1 Alauda arvensis
GTGCCCTTCCAGAGGAGAAGGACTGAGAGCACAATGAGAAGTCCCCGCTCAGGAAGCTGTTTCAAAGCTCCGCAGGTTCATGAAATGGCTAAATCACAGCAGGTTTTCCCGGAGAATTCCACGATTCCCTCGCCCCTGAGCGTGGCTGCCCAACTTCAGGCCCTCAGCCCTGGGCAGGGGAGGCTCCCGAAATTCACTTTGATCCCTTTCCATCCCTTTTCTTCCCGCTTTGGGCACAGAGGGGGGGACTGGCACAGGTCAGGATGGCAGAGCAGGGACACCTGGCCATGGCAGCAGCTCCTGAGCTGCCCCAGGCTGGCACAGAAACCAGGGGTTAATGCCCAAATCAAGGAGGGTTTGCACTCTCAGAGCGAGGAACAGAAAAACCTTCTTGACAAAAAGGTCTCGTTTTTTCCCCTCCCCGTGAAGCAAAAATGTCCCCCCGTGAGCAAAATGTCTCCTGTGGCTGCTCCCAGGAGCAAACCCTGCAGAGAGGTGTCTGCCCTCCTCCCTTCTCCCAAACCCCTCCGAGCYCACCCCAAAGGAACAATGCAGAGGATGTAGGACACACACACACCAGGGGCATGGCAAGCAGCATCCCTGGGGAAGGAGGGAGTCCAACACGCTCTCCACAGAATTTCATCCGAGTTTTGTGTATTTTTTGTCGATTCTGGCGACACCAAAGTGCCAGAGAGCCTCTGCTGCTCTGGAGGGACGTGAGGAGGTGCCCCAGGTAGGGCTGAGGTTGCAAATGCTGTGGGGTTTTAGGGGTTTTTGAAGGCTGAGGGAGCAGGGGGGCAGAAATATCTGGTGCAGGGCTCCCTGGCTGCTCAGGCACAGACAATGCTCCCAGAGAGCACAAATGAAAGGTTTCCCTTGGTCCCAGTGAAGGCTCTCAGTGTCTGCTCTGTGGGGATGAGGTGAATGTGGGGGGCTCTGGCATGGTGAGGGCTGTGCTCTTAAAACAACATCATTTGTCTTCCTGATGCTCTGATCCTTGGGCAGGCACAGAGCAGGGTCTGGGGGATGAGCCCCACTTGCAGGGCTCAGCACACCCCAAAACAGGACAAGGGAAGCACATCTCAGGTCCCCTGTGCTGGTGTCCTGCACCCCTCCAGGCCAGGCTGGGCTGGGGCTCACCTGGGCTCACCTGGGCTTCCTTCCCCCCAGCTCAGCCCATCTCAGGTGAATTGGAGACCTTCAGGGGGGATGTTCAGGGCCTCAAGGATGCTGACTGGGCATCCTGATCCCTGTCCTGCTGGCACCACCTTCCTGGGTGTTTTCCTGCTGGATGTTTTGGCAGCAACACCAGAACAGATCCTTTCTGTGGGACAGAAACGAGAGAAATGTTTATTCCTGTGGTGGGGAGGAAGTGTCTGAGTGTGCCCAAGGCAAAAATGCGTGACCAGAATGGGGTCTGATCTTGTAAATGGGTTTGGGGGTGGCTGGGATGATCCTGCAGCTCCAGGGTGCAGCCAGACAATGCCAGGAGCCCGACAGCAGTGGCACTGCAGGGGATGAAGGCAAAGGATGGAGCTGCTGAGGGTTTGTGGGCTGTGTTTTATTGAGGGGCCAGGGCAGGACGTGGTCCTTTCACATTGTCCAGAGAGAGCAGAGCCCGAGTGCAGCCCTGGAGCTCAGCAGGAAGGTCCTGCCCCAGCTCTGGGCACAGAGAGCACAGCAAAGGGAAGGTCCCTGTGCTGCAAACACAGAGCTCGGGGTCCAGACCTGCTGGTGGCAGCAGGATGGAGGAGCCAAGAGGGGCTTCCAGCCCAGCTGGGCTGTTGGGAGCTCCCTAACATCGCCCTGTGCCTGGCCAGGCAGCTCTGAGTGAGGTCCAGGCGTGGCTCAGACTGTGCATGCAACCTCCAGCGAGCAGGGGAGGGATTTTGACACAGCTCCCATCCTATTCCAGCCGTGCCAGGGAACAAACGGGGCACAGATGGGGAAAGGTCAGCGAAACGCTGCCTGTGAGTGCTGACAGGAGGGGCTGAGGCCAACAAAGCTCCCTCAGAGACGTGTCCAACRCTTTGGCTGTCTGGTTACTGCTGCCAAAAGAGAAAAGGAGGATTTGGGGGCTGTGGTGGGGCCGTGGAGATGAGGCTGCTGCTCCTCCTGAGCCACCAGGAGAGGGGTGGATGGGGGCAGAGGGGCTGTGGCCTTTCAGGACCAAGCAGAGGAGGTGGTGGTGACACCAAAACCACYTCCAGCTGTTTTTATAATCCCAAATTCCCTGCTGGCACAGGTAACACCATGGATGGCAGGAGATGTGCCAGTCCCTGGGGTTGGGCTGTGAGAGACAGGTCCATGCAGAGATGGGTGGGTGGGCCCAGAGCTTTGTGGTGACTGTTGTGGGAGAATTCAGCTGGAAATGCAGCCCGTGGCCAGAGCTGTGTCAGTGCAGGCCAACAGGAACATTGTGTCCTGGGAAACAGCTGGAAATCACTCCCAGGATGTAAWGCACGTGCAGGGGCTGAGGAACTCKATCAGAGAGACATTTCCACCCATGRACTCTGAMGWAACACCAAATGCTCTCCTCCTCCAYGGGCAGCATTCCCCAAAAAGTCTTGCAAACCTCTGGTGTGTCCCTAGCACGGAGAAAGGAGTCAGGTTTGGGGTCATTGGTACAAAGCAGGGAATMAAAAATTCAGCCTCACTCCTCTCATCATCCCTCAAGATCTGGTACCAATGAGCCACTGCCCATAGCTGTGACTGTCACCAGGTCCTCTCCCCACTGAGCATTCCCTTGGCTCTGAGCAGATGATTTGGCAGCTGCAAGAATGGCTTTGTCCATCATAAGTTGTTAAATTTTATCTCTACCCCTCAGAATTGTTTTTGGGGGAAGCAGGAGATGCTGGCACCTTGGAACCTTAGGAAGAGGCAGGAAAAAACTTCCCAACACGTTCTCACTCATCCCACAGCAGCTTCCTGCTGAGGTAAAACCTGTGAGAACCTTTTYGTGTGGAGGCACTCAGAGCTGACATTTACCTGGTCCCCTTCAGCTCACACCTTGCTGGGATAAATGGGAACTTCATTTTCCTGGCAATCAGGAGTTTCCCCTTCTCTGAAGGTTCAAAACATTTGAACCCCACAGCCCCATGTGCTGTTAGAGGCACGTGGCCCTCACAGCTTTGTTCTAAAGGRGTAAAACTGAGTGCAGCATCACCTGTGAGGTCCCTCCAGCTCAGGATAATCCATGGCAGTGGCTGAGGGAGTGATGGAGGTCAGGGATGGAGCCCAGGGGTGCACCCCTGATGGTTTATCTCTTCTGAGATAACTTTAAATCGCAGTGAGCAGCTGTTTTCTCACTGCTCGCGCTCGGAAGAAGGAATCAGAGTCTTCGGGCTGCAGTTTGAAGATGTTTATTTTAAAGTCCTTATCTCTAAGTTCTGTGAAACCAGCGTGGTGTTCACAGGCAGCTGGAAAGATGAATTCTGCCCACCCTGGAACAGCACCTTGGTTTTATACCCTAACTTACACTAACATTGTTTTCCTCTAAAATCCAATAACTAAAATCCAAGTCACACAGTGAAATCACACCTTTACCCAACCCTAAAAACCCAACACCCTTTGCAAAAGGAAAAAGGAAGAGAAGAACAGGAAAATGTGACTTTATCACATTGATCTGCCTCCATATTTGCTTAATAATAAGAATACAGAGAAATTTATAACTAATATCTACACACCCAGTGATATAATAAAAACCACACCAATCAAACCCTCGTGTCATCCAAATCTTCAGACAGTTTTGGAAGCCTTCTCCACGGTGTCAGATCAAAGCCAATGCTGTCTTTCAAGCAGGCCCTGTGAGCCAAACCCCCTGTCCTGGTTGCTGCCCATTCAGGAGACCCAGAGAGATATTCTGGTTTCCCACACACCCCAAACCAGAGCAGCCCCCCCAGCTGGGAGAGCTGGTGCCCCAAGCACAGTTTCCCTGCTGCAGGAGGGGTGTGAGCACAGCTGGGGCTGTGACACCACTGTCCCTGTGTCACAGCTCACTGCCAGGGCTGCACTGTGGGGAGGGCAGGGCAGGCTGGGCTGGTGCTGGGCAGGGGAGAAGCTGGGCTGGGGCACTGAGGGGCAAAGCTGTTCATGAAAACAGCCCTCAGCACCTGACTGAGRGCCACAAAGTGTTCAGGATCTTGTGGTTCTAAAGGGTTTTGTGGGATTAAAGGTTTTCCTCAGCCAGGTGGGAAATCCCTGTCCCCATACCCTGAGTGGGATGGACAGTCCATGCCATGAAAAGCTTGGAGCTGGAGCTCAGGTCCATGCTGAGTCCTGAGCAGCAGGACAGCCCCAGCCACAGCCAGAGCACATCTCCAGGGATGCACAGTGAGCCCCAGGGATGCACAGTGAGCCCCAGGGATGCACAGTGAGCCCCAGCATGCCCAGGGCTTGGCAGATGTCCCAGGGGGCACCCCTGGCTGGTTCTGTCCCTCCCCTGCACAATCCCAGAGTGGTTTGGGGTTGGAATCAGCCCTTGAAGGTCATTCTGTTCCACCCCTGCCATGGCTCAGGGCAGGGTCCTGAGTYCAGCAGCAGCTTCAAAATCCTCCCAGAGAGTGACAGTGCAGAGCAACAGGCAATGGATATCAGAATTCCTGAATATCAGGAAGCCTCATTCCCTCAGAAATGGATCCCTGGTGTCTCCTGGAGCGCCCCAGCCCCAGGGCCTGCCCTGTCCTGCAGGGCCAGCACAAGCCCGGAGCCACAGGAGCCCGGGGGCTCCTCAAGGATGGAGTGACCCAGAGCTCTCTGCCAGGAGGAACCTCACAGGTCACCCTTGGCCTCAGCAAAGGGAGGGCAGCCTGGAGCAGCCCTGGAGGTCTCTGCTCCTGCTCCTGCTCACASTGGGACATTCCCAGCACCAGCCAGGGCACTGCAGCCTAATCCTACAAATGTCCCAGGACAGCTCCTCCCTGCAACAAGGAGGGTCCTGTCAGGAGTGAACCTTTCCTTGGCCACTGCCCTTTGTTGGGCTGCTCAGCACTGGAGAGCAAAGCTCAGCCCTGTGCTGTTTGTGAGAGCCCCCCAGTGCTGAGGAAAGCTCAGCCCTGTGCTGTTTGTGAGAGCCCCCCAGGCAGGCACAGCCTGCACTGAGCAGCCCCATTCTGGCTCACTCAGGAGCCTTTCTGCCCTTAAGACACAAATCTCTGCTCCCAGCCTTGTAACTGAGCTCAGTTTAAGAGCTTTGGAGAGGCAGTTTCATTGCAAACCCCATTGGACTCCTCCAGCATTTGCCAAAGTGAAGCACTCGCTGAAGGGACCCCCAGGAGGAGCGCTGGGAATTCAGGGGGGATTTCTGCTCCCTCCCAGCTGGAGGGGCTGGGCTGGGCACAAGGCAGGGATTGCCCAGCTCTCCTCCCTGCCAGAGCTCCCTCCCTGAGGGGTCAGGAATAATCCACACCCCGTGACAGAGTCAGGGAATGGTGACAGCAGCAGGGACTCCCAGCTGGGCTCACCCCAAACACTGAGCTGGGTGGCACCTGGGGATCCGTGCAGGCACAGCCCAGGAGGGATGAAGAGACCCTGGAGTAGGGCCAGTGGGGGCTGGAATGTGGGATGGGGAGGCTCTGAGCCCTGCAGGGTGGCCAGGGGGAGGTGGGGGCTGCTCAGTGCTTGGGGGGCTCTCACAAACAGCACAGGGCTGAGCTTTGCTCTCCAGYGCTGAGCACTCCAACAAAGGGCAGTGGCCGAGGAAAGGTTCACTCCTGACAGGACCCTCCTTGTTGCAGAGAGGGGCTGTCCTGGGACATTTGTAGGATTAGGCTGCAGTGCCCTGGCTGGTGCTGGGAATGTCCCACTGTGAGCAGGAGCAGGAGCAGAGACCTCCAGGGCTGCTCCAGGCTGCCCTCCCTTTGCTGAGGCCAAGGGTGACCTGTGAGGTTCCTCCTGGCAGAGAGCTCTGGGTCACTCCATCCCCAGGGTRCATTTAATGAGGGTTGTGCCCTCACCAGGACCCCCAGCAGCTCCAACCCACGGGCAGCCCAAGGTTCCAGAAGGTTCCAGTGGGACCCAGAGCCACAGGACAGAGCTGGAGGCCCCTCCTGTCCCCCCTGCTCTGCACACCTGTGTGCCCAGGTGCRGGCACTGCCAGCCCAGCTGGGCCAGCACAGGCTGTGAGCTCCTGTTCTCACCCTCACAGGGCTGTGTGAGCCCAGGGGAGCTGTTCCAGCCCTTCCTCCCCCYCTGAGGGCAGCCTGAGCCCCAGGAACAGGGCTCTGAGTCACTACATCACTCCTGACTATTGAATTGCATTTCCATCCTTTAGCTGACACTCAGGGGGCATCTGATTCCTGCTGCTCTCCTGGAGGGTAAATGGACATTCTCTGCGTGGGCACCAGGGCTGTGAGCAGCACTAGGAGGTTCTCTTCCCCCTGCCATTGGTGATCTGAGTCTCAGTGATGCTCACCAGACCCTCCCAAGGCCAGGTCAAACAGGATTTTACATGGAAAGGCAGGGAATGTTCCAGCAGACAGTTTTTAAAGAAAAAAAACACCCCAAACATTACCCAGGACAGAATAAAAACTAAAGAACTGAGCTATTGAAACACGCAGGTGCAATGCACAGCACTTTCATTAACTCTGTCATGCTTCACCTGTGCTTCTCCTCTCAGTGCCCAGGGCTCAGCATCAGCCCAGCAGCTCTCTGGAAGCCCCCCTGGTTTGCAGCTCAGGCCCAGGGGCTGCTGGGGACAGAGCCCTGGGTGTGAGCACAGCCCAGCACCCCCAGCACCTCTGGCAGTGAGCTGGGCCAGGGCTGTGTGCAGCTCTGTCCCCCTGTCACCCTCCCTGCCTGGAGCCAAAGCTGTGTCTGTGGCCATGTGCCTCAGCCTGAGCCTGCCCTCTGATTCCTGCCAGGTAAAACATCCCTGGCTTGTCCAGCAGGAGTTTGGAGCAGCTGCCTGAACTAACTAAACTAACTAAATTCACTCCCTGGTGTCTGGCTGGTCCAAAGTGTGACACCAAATCAAACAGGGAACATTTTAAAGCATTGAGATTGAAAAAACTCTGGGTTCAGAGTCCAGCCCTTCACCAGTGTGGACACATCACACTCCTTGGTGAAAGCCAAGGCTCGTTCCATAAACACTGAGCAGGTGAGCTCAGTATTTATGTGTATAAACACTGAGGAGCCACTGTCATTTTTACAGCACTGTGAAGCTCATCCCAAAAGCCTCCTGAAGATGGGTCCGTAGATTTTCTTTGTGGTTGTGATCCTGTCCCAGCAGAGAGACTGGAAGCTGCAGACTGGGATCCAGTGCTCTGGCTGGAAGCCCTGCTCTGTTTGAGGCCACTCTCCCTCTCAGCTTCCCACAGGCAGCAGCTCTAAATGGAGCCTGGGGTGGAACTGTGCTCAGCCTGGCACAGCTCTGGAGGGCTCTGAGCTGCACCTGGGGGTTGTGGTGGGATGTCTGAGCCAGGATTCTGCTCTGGGAGCTCACCAGGGCTCACTCTGTGCTGCTGCCCCTCTGCAAGGTCCAGAAATTCTGTCCCAGCCCTGATTTGGGAGGGTGGAGCCTCCTGGTGCCTCTTTGCTGGCAGATGGAGCAGCTCAGGGGCTCCAGACTCAACACCCGTTTTTCACTGGCTTTTGTTGGAACCAGATAAATGTGATGTTCACCTGCCCCTGCTCACACCCACTGCCTCATTCAGTTCCCAACACCCCTCAGAGGATCTACCAGGGACCTTCCTAAGGGACCTGAGATGGGCAGGATTTGTCAGGAACTCAGCTATAACATTTACACATCACACACACAGTCACAGCTCATTCCCCTCACTCACCTGAAGCTGGATTTTTGCCTTCTGGTGCATTGAAATCCTATTTTTGCTGACTTGATCTGGGGTCCCTTTTGTGTCTACAAATGGAAGTGTTTCAGTGATGCTGAAGTTTGTAGAGAAGGTGTTGGATGTGGTGTTGGATATTGGATTGTGGAGAGGTTTGCAGCATCAGGCTGTTTTATTGAAGGTTGTTTGGGTGCAGTTTTCAGGATGAAGGCRATGTCAGGATGGGACACAGGCTGAGATTTCTGTGTTTGTTGTGCTGTGGTGACACCTGGAGCCCTTTAACCCCCCCTGTGCCCTGCCTGTGCTGCTTTGCAGCTTCTCCTTGGCACAGAGGGGCCTTGAGAGCCCCCAGCTCCCCCAGTC
The DNA here is from genome assembly GCA_902810485.1 of Alauda arvensis. NCBI lineage: Eukaryota > Metazoa > Chordata > Aves > Passeriformes > Alaudidae > Alauda > Alauda arvensis. The sequence continues at coordinate 152,518 of CADDXX010000565.1, forward strand.
CAGGAGCCCTCGATTTCCTATCACCTGACCCATATCCATCCAGGACTCCTCAGAAATCCCAAACTGACCCCAAAACCAGCCAAACCAGGCACTCCTCACCTGCCCTGTCTGCCCCTGCCCTGGCCAGGGGATTCCTCAGTGCTGTCACACCCAGCACTCACCAAGGCAGCAGAACCTCCACAGCCTCCTGGGATGAGGAGCTGGGAGCAGNAACTAACTAAACTAACTAAATTCACTCCCTGGTGTCTGGCTGGTCCAAAGTGTGACACCAAATCAAACAGGGAACATTTTAAAGCATTGAGATTGAAAAAACTCTGGGTTCAGAGTCCAGCCCTTCACCAGTGTGGACACATCACACTCCTTGGTGAAAGCCAAGGCTCGTTCCATAAACACTGAGCAGGTGAGCTCAGTATTTATGTGTATAAACACTGAGGAGCCACTGTCATTTTTACAGCACTGTGAAGCTCATCCCAAAAGCCTCCTGAAGATGGGTCCGTAGATTTTCTTTGTGGTTGTGATCCTGTCCCAGCAGAGAGACTGGAAGCTGCAGACTGGGATCCAGTGCTCTGGCTGGAAGCCCTGCTCTGTTTGAGGCCACTCTCCCTCTCAGCTTCCCACAGGCAGCAGCTCTAAATGGAGCCTGGGGTGGAACTGTGCTCAGCCTGGCACAGCTCTGGAGGGCTCTGAGCTGCACCTGGGGGTTGTGGTGGGATGTCTGAGCCAGGATTCTGCTCTGGGAGCTCACCAGGGCTCACTCTGTGCTGCTGCCCCTCTGCAAGGTCCAGAAATTCTGTCCCAGCCCTGATTTGGGAGGGTGGAGCCTCCTGGTGCCTCTTTGCTGGCAGATGGAGCAGCTCAGGGGCTCCAGACTCAACACCCGTTTTTCACTGGCTTTTGTTGGAACCAGATAAATGTGATGTTCACCTGCCCCTGCTCACACCCACTGCCTCATTCAGTTCCCAACACCCCTCAGAGGATCTACCAGGGACCTTCCTAAGGGACCTGAGATGGGCAGGATTTGTCAGGAACTCAGCTATAACATTTACACATCACACACACAGTCACAGCTCATTCCCCTCACTCACCTGAAGCTGGATTTTTGCCTTCTGGTGCATTGAAATCCTATTTTTGCTGACTTGATCTGGGGTCCCTTTTGTGTCTACAAATGGAAGTGTTTCAGTGATGCTGAAGTTTGTAGAGAAGGTGTTGGATGTGGTGTTGGATATTGGATTGTGGAGAGGTTTGCAGCATCAGGCTGTTTTATTGAAGGTTGTTTGGGTGCAGTTTTCAGGATGAAGGCAATGTCAGGATGGGACACAGGCTGAGATTTCTGTGTTTGTTGTGCTGTGGTGACACCTGGAGCCCTTTAACCCCCCCTGTGCCCTGCCTGTGCTGCTTTGCAGCTTCTCCTTGGCACAGAGGGGCCTTGAGAGCCCCCAGCTCCCCCAGTCCAGGAGCCCTCGATTTCCTATCACCTGACCCATATCCATCCAGGACTCCTCAGAAATCCCAAACTGACCCCAAAACCAGCCAAACCAGGCACTCCTCACCTGCCCTGTCTGCCCCTGCCCTGGCCAGGGGATTCCTCAGTGCTGTCACACCCAGCACTCACCAAGGCAGCAGAACCTCCACAGCCTCCTGGGATGAGGAGCTGGGAGCAGGAACAGGAAGGGAATCCCTGCCCAGACCTGGGAAGCGCCTGCTSATCCCCAGGGCTGCCAGGGCAGCTGCTTTGCCACCCCTGGAACGTGRAAGAGCCACGCTTTGAAAAGCAAATTTGCCCTGATGAAGGAGCCAAAGTCTCCAATTCCTTTTTCTGGAGATGGGTTTCCTGATTTGCTCATCTGCTAATTTGTCTTTTTCACAATTCACTGAACCTGTCTGCTTTTAATTAATCTTACAAATCTAATCAGGTCTAACTGGCACCTTTCCCAGTCCTCACACTCCTGGATGAGGAACACTTCCCCTGCTGCCCTCCAGCTCCACCCTGCCCCAGGCTCCAGACCTTCTGCCACCTTTTCAGCAAACAGACCCTCACTAGGGCAGGAAGGGCCAGAGCTGGGTGATAAAATTTTAATTCTGATCCCATTTCTGTGTCACAGAGTCWCCCAAGTTCCCTGCAGTTACTTTCTAGAAATTGGGGAGATTTATCATTAAGAAATTTGCTGTGGTGCTTGAAAAATGTCACAGGAGCTTTTCACCAATGCCACTGAGCTCTTTACTCCTCACTCCTTGCTCCCGTGGACTTTGGGAGTTTCTTGCTGCCAGGGGCACATYTGCAAGGCAGATTTTACCTGCAGAGGTCTCTTGGATGTTTTAGGAGAGTTTCTTGTTGGATTTTTKGGTKTTTTTTTGTTGTTACAAAATACTTCAATTGTCTTTTTAAATTCTGATTATTGCATGTTGTCTGCTCTGGCCTAATTAGGTTTGGTAACAACCAACTGCCCTTTAATGAGTTGTTAATGAATCCACCTGTTTGTGCTTGGCAGGGAGTCCAGGCAGAGCTCCCAGCCAYGGCTCTCTCTGTATTTTTACTTTTCCTTTCAGTTTGCTCATTTTCCCCCTATAAACCTAAAAACAACCCCTCCAGAAGCAAAGCCCCTGTCTGTGGGTTTGGTGGGACACAGGCTGCTGCTTCTGGTGGTGAAGTGAGAATTCAAAAGAGCTGGGAGTTGATAGAAAAGAGACTCAAAGAGTGGTGCAGTGCTCAGGATCAGAGTTTTGGAGGCAAAACCCCCATGGGAGACCCTTCCCTTGTGTGCTGTGATTTTCACACCCCTTTGGGAACAGTGACACCTTTGTGACACCCCTTATCCCAGGAGGATTGGGAAGAGCCAGACAAGAGGGACACTGA
>CADDXX010000565.1:160393-221806 GCA_902810485.1 Alauda arvensis
CTGGAGCACAGCAGGGCAGTGCTGAGTTCCAGCACAGACAGATGCCAGGACAGCTCTSCTGGCTCCACAGGGGCTGTGTGAAACAGGAGGGGACAGCCAAGGTCCTGATCTGAGACACYGAGTGTCCTCAAAGGGCTTTGGCCAGCTGGGAAAGGTCTGGAAGCAGGAGGGAAATCAGAGTGTGCAGGGCAAGCTCCAGCTGGCCTGGAGTGACAGCACAGGGGCAATGGTTTGACTGGACATTGGGAATTCCCCCTGGGAGGATGAGGAGGCCCTGGAATGGAATTCCCAGAGCAGCTGTGGCTTCCCTGGAAGTGCCCAAGGCCAGGCTGGACAGGGCTTGGAGCAGCCTGGGGCAGTGGGAGGTGTCCCTGGGACAGTGGGAGGGGTCCCTGGGACAGTGGAGGGGTCCCTGCCATGGCAGGGGTGGATCTGGATGGGTTTTTGGGTCCCTTCCCACCCAAACCATGCTGGGATCCCATGGTTCTCTAATGCAGCTCTGGAAATGCCAAAGCAGGGTTGAGTCTGCAGAGCAAATCACCCCTGGTAGGGGTGGGGAATGGAGGGAGGCAAAGGGAGAGCAGGAAACTGTGAAAGATCAGTAAAACASCCCAGGTCTGGCCCAGGGTCACTGAACTTGGAGTTCTGAGGATGCCACAGGCTCAGCCTGAGCTACAGGAGGTACAGAGGTGCAGAATTTGTTTCTCTTGAGCCATCAGGACTCAAAAGCCAGGGGAGTCTGTGGAAAAGGTGCCAAAAAGATGGACAGGGCAGGGCATGGGGGGGCACCAGCCTCCCCTGGGGGCTGCAGCAGCTCCCAGGTCCCTGCTGTTTGCTGATGTGGGTGTTTCTGCAGCAGGAGCTGCACYTGGGAAAGGTTTAAAGCTCATTTCTTTACAAAGCTCCTTTGGGTCACAAAGGAACTGAGCAGCAGGGGGAAAAACCAGCAGGGGACAGAGGGAATTTCCTCAGTGCCTGTGGGCTCCTGCAGCACTGGAGGGGTSAGCACAGCCCTTTTGGGGAACCCTCTGCCCTTCCTCCATCCCTGCCCCTGGGATCCCTGTGGGCTTTGCAGTTCCCTCCGTGTTCTCTGGAATTGCTGAGCTGCCTCAGGGTGTGCAGAGCTCCTGTGCCCTGCCCTGGGCCCCTCCTGAAGCCCTCAGGTGTTTCACCAAAGGCTGCAGGAGGATTTCAGCCTCAGAGAACATTGATCTATTCAGGAATGTTGATAATATTGACCCACCAATGTCGATAACGTGGACCCCAGCCCCTGTGCCATCCCCCTGTGCTGCCTGAGCACAGCACCCACAGCACAGCTCTCCCTCCTCACGGGCACAGGGGTGTCAGGGTCCGCAAGGGTCTGCGGAGCCCTAATAGGTTCGTTTTAGGGGGATCTCAGAGCGCAGAAGACACAGCACAGGGACAAAACCAGTTCAAATCACAATGCACTTTTATTCAGTGCCAAATCCACAGTTATGCGATAGTGGGAGAGAAAAAGGAAAAGAGAAAAAGAGAGAGAAAAGAGGGGAAAAAAGGGATCAAATAGCTACCACGCGGAGAGAGACGTCGTCCTCGAGGCGATCAGGCCCATAGATGCATCTTCTTCCCGTGGGGTGCGCACGAAGATAGGGTCCCAAAATGCACAGTTTTTAGGTCTTCTTCAGAATGAGAGGTTCTTTGCCAGGGTGGGGGAGTAATTTTGGCCGGAAGGCTGCCATTGTCCAAAACCAGCTGCACCTGGCCATGGTCTGTGGCGCGAGCAGTACTGTGGTTAGGGTTGTTTCGACCCACACAGGAACAGAACAAACCGGGTGAGCCCAGTCCATTGTTCCAATCTCTGGTCCAGTGAACACACCTGCGAGTCCTGGCAGCCTTTCTCCCCCCCTTGTGCAGGCCAGTACCTCAGTTTGGGGGTCTCAGTCCTTGAGACCCTTTGTTGACAGTTGTGAGGCAAATGAGGGATCTCGAACGGACTCTGACAAGGGGACAGGACAAAATCCTCCTTGCAAACCAGGCAGGGCTGTGTGACCACGGAGGGTGATCCCTTCACCCCCAGGGTGAGCAGTTCTGGCTCACAGAGCTCTTTTCACGGGCTGTGTTTGAGGACACTCTGTGTRAGAGAATCTGCAACAAGTGCTGGGCATTGCTCTCCCTGCTTTGAGATCTCTCTGCACTCCACTGCTCTGAATTCCCACTCACCAGCTTTTGTCCTGCCCTCTTGTGCTGGACAGAAAGTCTTAATCTTCCCCTTCTTCTCACTGTAAGTGAATAATCTCTCAGAAGCCTTTCCAATAGACTGATCAAACTGTCAGCRTAAGCCACTGCCTCCGCTCACTGCTGCCGCTCCTTTGTCCCCTKGCCGTGTTTTACATCCCATTTACAACAAGGAGGAGGCTTAAACCACTCCAGTTCGTGCAGCAGCAGCATCCTGAGCCCCTGCCTGGGTGAGRCAGCACAGCCAGAGCTCCCCGAGGGAAACAGAGGGACAGAACCACCCTGAACATGGCCAGGAGTGAAGCTGCAGAGCTGAGGAATCCAATTTCATAAACACCCTGCTGTCCTCCTGCCCCTGGGTGTCTCATTTACCTGTGCTGGATGKGGAGGGGTGGCTGCACTCYCCTGGAGAGGCCACTGCAGGTGGCAGGGGCTCAGCTGCAGGGCTGTGACATCTCCTGCCTGCTCTCAGAGGTGACATTTGTGCCCAGGACACCTCACCAGGGCCCTGCCAGCATTTCCTGAGCCCAGCTCTCCTTGGATCTCCTTTTTCTGGCAGCTCAGCTTGGAGATGGTCACTTCTCCCTCAGCTCATCCTGCCCCAGTGCTGGGRGAGGAGAGAGGTCCCTGCCTCCCCCAGAGCCCAGGAGAACATTCCTGAAGGATCCTCTGGCATCCTCCATTCCTTCTGCCCTTTCAGCAGGAATTTCTGGGCTTCCCAAACACAATTCCAGYGCCCAGAGATGGACCCTGCAGCTCCTCTGGGGGTTTTACATTTCAGCCAAACTCAGCTGATTCCCACCCAGAAGGGATTGGATACAAATCAAGCTCAGGGTGGGGATTCCCTCTCTCAGAAGGGCTCAGCTCCATCTCTGCCCCTCCCTGCCAAGCATTCCCCACCATTCACGGAGCCAGGAATGGCACCTGGATGCTGCACCCCTGCTCAAGGACAGGCTGGAGGGGCCCTGAGTGACCAGCTCTGCTGGGTGAGCTCCTCTCCCATGGCAGGGGCTCAGAACAAGGTCATCTTTAAGGTGCCTTCCAAGCCAAGCCATCCCGTGGCTCTGTGACCTCCTTGGATCAAAGCAAAAATCCCTTTGACTTCCCAAATCAGCAGATCTCTGACTCAGCAACCCCAAACCCAGAGGCAGCAGCAGGGGAACACCTGGGTGTTGTGAGATCCTCTTTTATTTCCATTCCTTGCAGCCCAGCTGCCTCCTGCACCTTTCTTTTATAAAACTGCAGAGCAATGGCAGCAGAGATGTGATGGGAGCTGGGGGCACACACAGGAGATGTCACACAAACCATGCCACGTCTACAGGGCAGAAGGAGACAAGGGAAAAAATGGAATAAAATACGATTTATTTCAGTTCATGGGGCAAAAATCTCCCCATTCCTGAGCCCCCTGAGAGCCTCCTCCTCCTCCTCCTCCTCCTCCTCCTCCTCCTCCTCCCCACCTCTGAGTGAGGAACTTTCTCTGGGTTACAGCAGCTGGAGTTCAGAGGGGAGCAGTGAACCCTGCCCAGGGTGGGACAGGAGCTCCCTTCAGCTCAGTGCCAGCTCAGGGGCAGAGCTACAGAAATCTGAGTTCTCTGATGCACCCAACACATCCTGGCACCCATTTCACCCCCCAACAAACCCCACCAAGGCTCTTTGCCCTTGCTCTGCACTTGTTTGCACTGGCAATATCTGCATTTCTCTGAAATCTTCCACATCTAAAACTCCTCTGGCAGCACTGACCCCTCCCAGGGCCCACAGACCTCACTGGCCCTGCCAGGCTGGAGCTGCACTCGGGTGGTGCCACTGGAATTCAGGTTAATTGGAGCATTTGGCCATTTCAGAGCTGGGTGTGGGTTTTCCACGGCCCTGTCTGAAGGGAGATGCCTCTCCCAGGTGGCAGGAGCCAAGCGCAGCCCCTCAGAGCACAGAGATGTGAAGCTGTCTCTGCAAACAGGGCAGAGGGAATCCTCAGCAGCCCCCGAGGCTGTGAGCTGGGCTGTTTTGTCCCAGTTTGCTCCTTTCCCTTTGCAGGGACCATTGTGCTGGGATTATTCCAGAGTCTCCCAGCAGCTCCTGTCTGTCTCTGCTGCCACCCTGCTCGCAGGAGCTGTGTCCCCCATCCTGCTCCTCCTCAGTGCCAGGCTGCCAGAGGTGACACTCCTGCTTACCAAGGGTGGGGGGCTGCCCCTTCYTCCCCAAAATCCCACCCCACCAAATCACAGCAGGGTTTAGGTCTGTGGTCCAACCTGCCCTGGGGCAGGGACATCCCCAGCACCATCCCAGGGCTGAGGGGCTGTGTTCCACCCAGACCCCCATGGATGAGATCCCCCTYCTCTGCTGGGCTCCTGGAAAGGGAATTTTCCCTGATGCCCAACCCAAATTCCCAGGCTGTGCTTCCAGTGGTTCCCCATCTCCTGGCAGCCCTGGGGAGGGTTTGGCTCCAGCACATCTGGAACTGCCCCACCAGAGGTTGTGGGCTGTTTTTGGAGCCCTTCAGCCTCCTTTGCTGCCCACTGACCCTGCCCAGCCCTCCCTCCTCTCCTGGGACCCCTGAGCCACCCAACCCCGAGCACAGGGTCACATCTCCTGGACAAKGTCCCTCACATCCCTCTGAGTGCAGCATTCCCAGGCTGGCAACACCAGGGGCTTCCCTGGAGGGGCTGAGCCCACCCTGACCCAGCCCAGAGAGCTGGTGGTGAGGGGGTTCCCACTGACCTGGGCACACCCAGCCCACTCAGTCACTCAGAGCTGTGAGTGAAGATTGGGAGGGGAAACCAATGACCCCCCAAAATGTGATTTAATCCAAGGTTTAGGAATTTTGTCAGTGGGGCAGGGCTGGGGGAGCTGCAGGGGGCTTTGCTCAGCACAGCCAAGGGGAGGGGGCACTGCTTGGGCAGCATCCCCCGGGCATGGGGAGCATCCCACGGGCATGGGGAGCATCCCACGGGCATGGAGAGCATCCCACGGGCATGGAGAGCATCCCCCTGGAATGGGGAGCATCCCATGGGCATGGAGAGCATCCCACGGGCATGGAGAGCATCTCTCTGGCATGGAGAGCTGCTGGCTTTGGGTCTGGTGTGCAGCACTGAGGGGGTTCAGAGTAAAACCTTCACCCAGGCCCTGGCAGCCTCTGCAGTGGCTTGGGGGAAATCAGGCAAGGCAAGAAACTCCCCCAAGCACAGCCATGGGCTGGCTCAGCAAGGAGAGGCAGAAGGATCTGTGCCCAGATAAATTCCAGCAGGGTTCATTTCCAAGGTGCTGAAGGGAGTCCAGGTCCAAAGAGCAGTAACATGAGCCTTAAGTGTGGTTTTGGGCATTCCATGACCCTGAGGCACAGGGGGGTACAAAGGACAGGTGAGCTCAGTGACCCGTGGGGAGGGCAGGGCTGTCACTGGGGCACCACAGCCAATGGATGGACAGGGAAAGAGGAAACCAGGGGGATTTGGGCATCAGGCAGGATCACAGAGTGTCACCAGGCAGGGTCACAGAGTGTCACCAGGCAGGATCACAGAGTGTCACCAGGCCTGGCAGGGGAATGTCCATGGTAACTTTGCCAGGCCCAGACTCTGGGTGTGATTCCCAGTGGTTCCAGGGACTCCACACGTGTGCATCAGGAATGGCTGTGGGGGCAGAAACAGCAGCAAATGTGAGGGGATTGAACCCTGGGGGAGAGGAATCCCTTTCACCCTTGCAGCTCCACACCTTCACCTCCTTTTCTGCATTTGCTCTTCTTCCAAACCCCCAAACTCCCCCAGGCTGTGAGGGAGAGCTCAGCCTCCCTCTGCCCAGGTGGGTTTTAGGCACTGCCTGCTCCAGCACCTGGCACAGGGGGATCCCAGGGTGCTGAGCCCTGAGAATTCCAGCATCTCCCCTCCTGCCTCTGTCAGAGCACAGGGATTCCCTCAGCACCTTGTGCTCTGCCCAGAGCCCAGGGATGATTCAGGAGCCTCACAGGCCAGGGCTTGCCAAGGGCCTGCCCCARGGCTGGGGGTGATCTCTGGGGATTTCGGAGGAGCAGTGAGTCAGTTCTTACAGCAAACGTGTCCTGRAGCCAAGAGAGGGAACAAAGTGAGAACAGGAGCCCTCACCCCACAGGCAGAGCCTTCAATGGGGAAAACCCAGCTTCCCAAAGTCTCTGTGCTTGGCAGCAGCTTCAGGAGAGAGCAGAATTCCTGCCCCAGGACCCCTCCCTTGTGTGCCTGGCCTGGGCTCAGGTGGGATTCAYCTCYCACGTGCCCTGAGCTCATCCCCACMCAAATGTGGATCCTGGGGCTGCCCCGTGTGAGACTCAGCCCAAAGATGGATTTTGGGGTKTTTAGGCACTCCCCTGTGAGCAGCAGGGATTGTCAGCAGCACTCAGGGCTTGGAGATGGCAAAAGTGACACCAGTTATTGGGTAGGTCACTGGGGGGTTGAAGAAAACACATTTGGGGTTTAGACACAAAAATCTGCCCCAACCAACCCCATGTGACACTTCCAGTTTGGAAACCACCTGGTGATAAAAGCCCCGAACAAATGTTGGGTGATGCTCCCCCCTGTGCCCCTCTGTGCCACTAAATTTCATTAAATCTGACGGATCTGGGTGCATTTTGAAAGGGAAACAGGGAAACTCCACCCACAGACAAGTCCCTGCCATCCYTCCCTGCCTGCAGCTCCCTGTGGTGCTGTGAGCCCCTGAACAAGGTGGGCCAACCCTCCCTGCCCCTGGCAGTGTCCTGGSAATGTCCCCCTGGAGAGGCACCACAGTGTGCATGGACAATAAACAAAAATCCCCCGGGGCCCAGAGGAATTTCAATGCCCTGAGCTGAGGAGAGCTCTGAGAGTGATGGTTGAATCATTCCCAAGCAGCCACAGGTTTGGGAGGGATTTCCAGATGGGCTTTTGCCTTTGGGAAGGGTTTAAAATATCCTGGCCTTTCCAGTGGCTGCGTTAGGGGAGAGATTTAATGGGACACACGTGGCCTTGTGGGTGTTAAGAGTTCAGATCATACAAACCCTACACACCCTTAATGAGGTCATCGTCAAACACAGCTTTGGAAAGAGAGTTCGTGGTTCAAGGGTGTAAAATCTGTGCATTTTAACTGCAGCAGGACAATTAAACATTGATTTTTTCGTTTTACCTCATTCCTGCCCTGGCACTCACCCCTGGCTGGGCCAGCAGCCTCTGATGCTCAGGCAGCTGAGTTCCTTTTAAAAAAAGGAATTTTTAGTTGGTTTTGTTGACCCCCAAGGGCTGCAGGGTTGGGTGGGGAGTCTGTGGTGACACAATTYCCCCTCTGTGGAAAAGCTCCAAGCTCCAGCCAGGCTCAGAGGGGGATTCCTGAGTGAAAAGCTGATCCCCAGTCCCTCTCCTCACTGGAATTCTGTCAGGTTTTGTTCGTTCTCCTCTGACATTTCCCCCCTCAGATGTGAACATCCACTGCATGCTTTGACTTGCAGAACTTCTCCTGCTGCTGCTCTTGATCTTCAGGCAAACCCAAGAATTTGTGTGTTCCCCTCCCACAAAGGGCTGCAGGCAGCAGAGCACCAGAATTAAACAGGTGAATGTTACAGGTGTGAGCCAGAGCAAGGGACAGTGCCACTGCTGGGCACACAAGACTTAATTCAATATTTCAGATCCAATAATACCAGAAGGCTTCTTGAATTTTCCAAGATGAAGGCTCACTTTGTGCATTTCCCCACTCATACACACAGCACAGTTCATGGAGAGTTCCATGACTGGTTAACAAGATCAACACATTTTCTTCATCTAAAGCATTTGGGGAAACAAAAAACCAGTGGGTCTTCTGTCCACTCTGCCCAAATTTCTCCAAATTTATGTAAAAGAGTCAAAGGAGAGATTTGTCAGCATGCACTGACACTGAGATACCTGTATGCAGATAAATCGCTTTATCAAACAGTCAACAGCTTAAAATGTGTATTTGAGAATGACAGAGGTTTACATACACAAATATCTGAGGCACCAAAGGGATTTTTTTTCTTTAAGTGTCCCCTGAGCACTGACCCTGTTTTCCCACAGTGTCACTGGTGGACACACAAGACTCCAATAATTCAGAAGGCTTCTAGAATTTTCCAAGATGAAGGCTCACTTTAGGATTTCCCCACTCATACACACAGCACAGTTCGTGGAGAGTTCCATGACTGGTTAACAAGATCAACACCTCTGTGACTCCACTGGGGAAAGCACAGAAACACCAAACACCAGGTGCAAAAGAGACTGTTTTGAGAACATGGAAATTGTTCACAAAAAACAGTTCTGGGAGCAAAGTCTCAAGGATTTTGCACTGAGACAAGCACGACTAACAACAAGCTGCTAACAAGCTTAAAAATTCTAAAACTCAGAGAAATCAGGGCTCCAAGCCAGGATGGAAAGTGCTGCTCCCAACACTGTCCCCAGGCCAGCAGTGCCAGGATGCAGCAGAAACATTGACCAGAACTGGAAAACACCAAATCCATCTCAAACCTGTACAATAAAACCCCCTGCAGGCACAGACAGGTTTTCCCAAAGGCAGCAGGTGGCAAACAGGATCCCAGCTGTGAGCTGGGTTTTCCTGCTGGCTCCCAGCTTYGCCAGGGCTGTGTAAGAAGCTCAGGGATCGATCTGAGGCATTGATCCGTGTCAGAGAGACAAGCAGGGCAATGTTTGTCTTGTAGCTCTGTGCTGCAGGGTCCTGAGCTGCTGGGAGAGGRAACAGCTCCTGCCCAGAGCAGCTGGGGCTGCCCCTGGATCCCTGGCAGTGCCCAAGGMCAGGTTGGACAYTGGGGYTTGGAGCAGCCTGGGACAGTGGRAGKKKYCCYKSYCATGGCAGGGGTGGAGCTGGGTGGGCTGTGAGGTTCATTTCAACCCAAACCATTCTGTGATTCTGTGATCCTGATTTCAAAGAGCTTCAYTGGAGCTCCTGGGAGCTCTCAGGGAGCGCTGCTGGCCATGGCTCTGGAGGAATTTAGAGCTGGAGCCACAGAGCAGCATCCTCTGTGCAGCTCTCATGGCTCTGGATCTCCTCGTGGGTCTCTTGGTGTGCTGGAGGCTCCAGTGAGGAAAATGTAAAATCATTCTGGCAATTTTATCTGTGGCACAAGTGGCACAGAGGGGCCCAGGATCCCTGTGGCCTGTCCCCATTGATGTGGCAGGTCCCTCAGGAGGGCCAGGGAGAGCTGCAGTGCAGGGGATGCTCCRTGGGACAAGAGTGCCCTTGGTGAGAGCCCGGAGCTCTCCTGGAGTGGGGAGGGGGGAAAGGAATCCTTCAGATCCATCTGCTTCCAGCTGCTGGGTTCAGAGGCAGGAAACACCCCCAGAGCAGCACATCCCAGAAAGGATCTCCCTGCATCCCAAGTACAAACTGCAGCACTGAGCCCAGGCAGTCACAGGGGCTGTCCCACCCCGGAGCTCACCGGAGGCTCAGCACACAAATTACCCAGGGCTGAGCAAATTCCTGYCCATCTCCAGCACTCCAAGAGCTCCCAGGGCTCATTACAGACAATGACAGGTTATGGGATTGCAGAAGGAAGAGGAAGGGGTGATCCCAGCAGATTGGTGCCCAGGATGCAGGGTCCCCTCCTGGCCCCTTGCTTATCTTTTATCAGGAAATTGTGAAAGCACCTGTGAGCAAGGGCCAGTCCAGATCCCACCCTGCACACAGCAGAGGACAGACAAACCCTTCCCAAGGMGCTGCTCTCCTGGGGGGCAGCAGGGATCGCCCCCAGGGGCATTTGGAGCCCTGTTCCGTGCAGGAGCAGCTCCCCAGGGTTTGTTCTGGGAAATCCCAGCTGCTKTGAGCAGCCCTGGCACACAGGGAGTACTAAAAACTTAATTATTTCAGTCTCCCCCATTTTCCCCTGGGGTTAAGGGTTCTAAGAACAGAGATGGGGGGGAGAGATGTGTGCTCACCTTGCGGCCAGAACTAGAGAGAGAGAGCTCCCTAGAAACTCTTACTTTTTAACTCCTTGTATTCTCAGAGGCGTGTCTAACTTCTCTAACTACTCCTTGTGAAATCATTTCCCTCAAACCACAACACTGCCCTAAATGCTGCTTTTCATGTGTCCAGGAACAGCTCTGACCTGGCCAAAGCTGTTCCCAAACACYTCTGGGGCTGATCTCTCTGGGCACCAGGTGCTTTTCCAAACAAATGGAGGAGGAGTTTCTGTGCAGCTSTGCAGGGRGGATGAGGATGAGGATGGGTGAGGAGAGGGAAGACAGAGCCACCTCTCCAGGGATGGGAGGATTCACCCATGAGCAGCCATGGAAAGAGGAGCTGTCCAAGAACATTCCCTGCTCCAAGAGCTCATCCCAGAGCATGGGACACAGAGGGACAGCTCACAGCTGCTGGATGCAGGGCCCTGCTGTGCCTGGCACCATCAGGGGGACAAAGGGAGCCCCTGGCCTGGCAGTGGCAGGATTGCTGAGAGACTGAAGGGATTAAGCAGAGGAAGAGTAGAGGGATTTCCCTGTGTTTGCCACAGGCACTCCTGCCCTGTTCTCCCACAGACACAAAGCCAACCCTTCTGTGCACAGCCAGCCCCTCACACCGTGGGGCTCAGGTGGCCAGAAGGGACTGAGAGCAGGAGAGGGGAGTGTGGCTCTGTCACGGCAGGTGCCAGCCCTGGAGATGTGCTTGTGCCTTAAAAATCGTGCTTGTCCTCCATCCCTCAAACTCACCCTGTGACACTGCCTCTCCTTCTGTGCTTCCTTCATCCCCATGAGCTCTTGGGATTTAGATTTAACTCCTGTGATTTAGATTTAACTCCTGTGATTTAGATTTTACTCTGGTGATTGAGGTTTTAGATTTAAGATCTTGTGTAAGACACAAGATTTGCCCCTAGGATCCCAGATCTGGATTTCAAGGAGGTTTTGTTTCATTTTCACTCTGTAGGGAAACCATTGGTCCATGGGACCCCCTGAGCCACAGCGCCTGACTTCTGTGTCTTCCCAGCACTCCTGGGCAGATCTGGATGATGGGACGAGAGGAATGAAGTTGTTATAACAAAGTTGCAGTGGGGAAATCACAGGTTCAGTGGCAATGAGGTGCTGGCTGGAGAGAAGGTGCTGCCTGTTCACTGCCTCTCTGGGGCAGGGGCTGTTCCCTGAGCTCACCACTGATCCCAGCAGTGCTGAGCCCCCATCCCATGGCGAGGGAGGCAGCTGGGAGTTCAGAGGAGCTCTGGGAGCCAGCCCCAGTGCACTGCCCCTTGTGCTGCTGCCTCCGTGTGCCCATCCATGGGTGAAGCTTCAGGCAGGTGCCTCATGGGGCAGAGAGGGGCAGGAGACACAGGGAGCAGGAACTGTGGCAGAAGACAGCACTGGGGCAGGAGTGGGGCAGGTCCTCTCAGTCAGTGTTTCCAGCAGATTCCTTTCTCCTGAGCAGGTGCCCAGGGATTCCCTTTGCTTCCTTAAMATCATTCCTGTGCAGTTAAACCAACAACTGATGCCAGCTCAGCACCCAGGCTGAGACTGCAGCCCGCAAGAGCAGCTCTGGGCAAGGACAGTCACCAGGTGTCCCACAGAGTGGTGGCATCTCTGTCCTTGGACAAGCTCAAACTGGGGAAGGACGAGGCCCTGAGGAACCAAACGTAACCTGGAACCTGGCCCTGCTCTGAGCCCTCCCGAGGGCCCTCCAGCCTGGATTAACCAAGGATTACAGAGGATTGTTTGATTCTCCAGGTGGTGAATGCAGTGGAGCAGTGGTTGGTAGCACAGGTGGTTGGAATGTGCTCCAGTGGAGAGACAGCAATGGGAGGAACTGCAGCCAAGGGACCTGGGGGAAAAGCACCGGGGAAAAACAACCCCATGCACCTGCAGAGGCTGGGGCCAACCTGCAAAGAGTGCAGAGTGAGACCTGGGCATGCTGTGGGACCCAAACCTGACTGTGGGGCAGCCATGGGACACTGCAGCACAGAGAGCCACCAGGGCTGCCYGAGGGACAGCAGGAGAGGGAGGAGATCCTTCCCTGCTGCTCAGCTCTGGTGGGGCCTCACCTCAGCTCTTGCACTGCACTCAAGAGAAACAGAATSAAAGGATCAGAGAATTCACCACAGACGGAGTCCTGCCATTCTGTGAAGGTGTGGAGTTTGAGAAAGGCTCTCTTAGCAAACCRGGGTTCATTTATAACACCCAACCCCGACAAACTGAGGTCAAAAATTAATCTCTCTCTCTTTTCTTGCATTTGGAAAACTCAAGTGTCGTGTCCTCTGTCTGTACTGGTGCAAAGGTGGTGTCCCCCAGCCCTGACGCTGTCCCTGTGCCCTGCAGGTCCCTGGCCCTGGGCCAGCAGTACAGCTCCCTGGGCTCCCAGCCCATCCTCTGCGGCTCCATCCCCGGCCTGGTGCCGAAGCAGCTCCGCTTCTGCCGCAACTACATCGAGATCATGCCCAGCGTGGCCGAGGGGGTGAAGCTGGGCATCCAGGAGTGCCAGCACCAGTTCCGGGGCCGCCGCTGGAACTGCACCACCATCGACGACAGCCTGGCCATCTTCGGGCCCGTCCTGGACAAAGGTAACCCCTGGGGCTGGGGCAGCTGGGCTGGGCAGCTCTGGGGTACTGGAGACGGTCACTGCACTCAGTGCCTCTTTAAAAGACTTCTAGGGGCTCCAAGTCCTCGGGTTTCAATGTGTTTTAGAGTCCTGAGAGTAAGGRAAAAGGTTCTTCCTCCCAGTCGCTGCTTCAAGAAGGAGAGCCAGTCTGAGTCTCWGTCTTTGGAGGTTGTTTGTTCTTTTCTTATCCCTGCGTGTTCTTTCTGCCCAGTGAGGTGTGTGCAGGAGGTCAGAAAAGCCAAATCTGTCCCTCCTACAAGGACCTGTCACCTTTTATACCAATAACCACACGAACAATGTTTTCTTTTAATCACCAATAACTACAACCTGTATTAGACAGCGAAAATCCACTACAGCCCAATCCAAAAAGATTATAACCACAGCAGAAGATGGAGGACAAAAAGAAACAGGAAAAGAGCACAGACACACCCAAATTCCTCCCTCTTTGTCCTCTTCTTTATTAAAAATCTAAAAATTCTACTTTTCACCCTGTGATATATTAATTATTATTCTAATTACACTCTGGTGGCTTGCATTTCTTCTTTCAGTGTAGGCAGCTTTTTCCAGGGRCTCAGATCAAAGRCACTGCTATTTTTTATTCCAAGACCCTCGGATCTCTTGTGAGGGCCTCGAGTCACCCAGGGCACCCAAAGGGGTGTCCCTGGCTCTGACATTAATATCAGGATTTTATGATCTGTCAGTCTTTCGTGCTTATCAGAAGGCTTCACACAGCAAGACCTTGTTATTTAACAGTCTCTGTCTTACTCTCCACAAGGCATTTCCAGGCAGCTCTCAGGGTCTGWCCATTGATGCCAGCAGCCAGTTCTCCTTCTTCTCTCTTCCTTCTCTCAGCACCAGCTCTCTCCATCCTGWCCCTGGTACAAAGCTTTACCTTGTCTGTCCCTTCCACCACCTCCTGGCCCTGGGTCCTCACAGCACAACCAGCAGAGTCCAACTGAGCTCAAACTGAGCTGCAGCTGCACCCAAACCCCTCCCAGGCAGCTCAGTCCTTCTCACACCCACGGCTGGGAGAGCAGGGCTGTTCCCACTCTGGGGTCATTAACACAGCTGCAACACATCAGCCTCAAGATTGCCTTTAGTACCAACCTGAAATGATTCCCCCCAGCAGCCCCCCGAAGCTCCCAGGCCAGCTCAGATCTCAAGGGGCTTAGGAGGGGATGTTTCAGAGGTAGGACAAAGGATTTCCAAAAGAGGCTCAGTCCCCCAGAGTTGTCTGAGATGTTTGTTCTTTGATGGTCCGAGGGGGGAAGAGGGAGAACAAAGGAGAACAGGGCTTGATGTGAGTTTATCCAGAGGAGGGGACAGCTGGACATCAGCCAATGGGGTCAGGGAAGAAGGGAAGGGTCAAGATACATGTTCACAAATTCTCTGAGAGGGGGAGAAGCCATTTCCCAGAGAAATGCAACACCAACTCTCTGTTTCCCCACACCATCCCTACCCATCTTCCCMCACAGCTGCACTGGGCTTTGCATGCACCAGGGCTGCCCCACTGGGGACACCCCAGGGAAAGACAGGGGCTGATGTGCCAGCCTTCAACCCTGATTTCTCCAATGTCTTGGTTTTTCCCCAAGTTTTTGGTGTGTTCCATCACAAGGGGTGATGAGGGAAAGGTCTGTTCCCATCCCAGGAGCTCAGAAGGGCCAGGGAGGACATAAGAGCAGGAAGGGGAAGGTTTAGCCCAAAGCAATCTCACATTCTGGAATCATGGGCTGCACCTCCCTGTCCAGGGAATGCAACATTTCCAAACGGGGTCCATCAGACCTGTGGGGAAAGCCAAGGAGAGGGGATGTGGCTGAGTTCCCTGGGATCAAGGCAGAGGCACTGGAGCACAAAATGCCCACCCTAGGAGCTCCCTGGGCTCAGGTTTCCCCACCACTGAGGAGCCCTGTTTGAAGTCCATGGTCCTGATCACGCTTGGTTCAATGAAACTTTTTTTTCAATGGGATTTGAGTGAATCTTTTCACAAACGAGCCCAAACAGCAGGGAACAAGGAGAGGCTGTAAACTCATTTTCCCTCTCCTCTCTCCAAACTCCTCTCCATCCCCTGCTCCTGAAGTGCTGCCTTTCCAGACCCACTGGCACGGATCAGGCACTGCAGCGTTGGTGAGGCACCACAAAACTGGGATTCCCAGTGAGACCATGGAGCATTAGACTGAAAAACAAAGTGAGGAATGGCCCCAAAACGGCCTGGAAGGAGGTGCTGGAGGGGCAAATCATGGAATCACAAAGTTCCGTGAGTCTGATGGGACCCACAGGGATCAGTGCAGCTCCTGGCCCTGCACAGACCCCAACAACCCCACCCTGGGCATCCCTGGGAGCTCCTGGAGCTGTGGCAGCCTCGGGGCTGGGCCCATTCCCTGGGGAGCCTGGGCAGTGCCCAGCACCCTCTGGGGGAAGAGGATTTCCCTGAGATCCCKCCTGACACAGCTCCAGGAGAATCTGTCCCACATCCCAGATGTCCCAGASCCCAGGTTAAAAGGCATCCCCACARAACTGAACCAAGTGGTGGATTAAAAACTCCCAGTGGATAAATCACAGTGATTCCTCCATCCTGTCCCGTGGATTCTCTTCACTCCGTGCCACRTTCAGCACAAGGGACACCCACAGGTAAAATCTTGGTTTCACAGCTTCATAAACACAACTAAAACCATTTCCCCCTCACCTCCCTGGGTGGTGACACCACTGGGTCCCTGCAGCCCAAAATCTCTTTATTGAACAGAAATTATTGTTTCCAGGGATGCTTTGGATATGGGAATTTTATGGTACAGACTTCTAGAAACTGGAGAAATCGGGCTGAGAGCAGGACTTTGGAGTATTCCCAGCAGTCCCCTGGAGAATTCAGGACTTCTGGTGAATCTTCCTTAGAAAGCCCCAATATTCTGCAAAGAAACAGTTCCTGATAWCTTTTTCTCAAGTTTCAGCCTCCCAGTGAGGGCAGGTGTTGTTTCAGATCCCTGGAATGCCAGTCAAGTATCTCAGTGAAAATCATTCCTTTGTGTTCATGTGGGATTCTTTGCAGGAACCAGGATTGTAAAATCTCATTAGAGCATTAATAGGCACCATGAGATCCATTCCCCTCTCTCGTGCCAGGGTGTATTTTGGGGTAACTGTTGCATTTACTACCAAATAACTTGTCAGCAGGGCTCAACACACTCCAATTTGCTCTCTAATAAAAAACCTGTCCTCAATTTCAGCACTTAAAAGATCAGAAAGTTTTAATTTTCTTAAAAACGCTCATTTAAAAAAAAACTGCCATAAAAATCCCAAACACGTTATGAAAGAACTGTTCAAGCTCTGAGACACTGAAAATCTCTCACCACCCTTTCTGTCAGCRGGAAAGCACTCAAAGATCAGATTTGAACCATCCTCCCTGTAATGAGCACACTGAACTTTGAATCCAAGGAGAATATTTTAAGATTCTTTGGGCTGCAAAGCCTCGTGTGTGGACTTGCCTCAGCATCTCCACACAGCCCGAGCTGACAGGGTAAAATATCACCCAGAGCTCTGAGAGCCTTCTGACAGATGGAGAAAAATGAGTGAGCACGTTGGGTATTCAGCTCTCCCCATGCCACTGGGAGGCATCTCCAGACAGCCCTGCCAGGCTCCCAGAGAGGATTTCTCCTGCTGCCTCACTCACCTGTAAGTGGAGCAGTTAAAAATAAACAGCATCAGCTGCAAGGATGGGCACATCAAAGCCCAGCCCATCTGATCCTGGGGATTATTCACAGTTTTGAACTGTGCTCGTGTCTTTTCCCTGCTGCCTTCAAAATTAATGAGCAGATTGAGGATGGGGCTGGTGTCATTGTGTGGCTCTGAGGAACGCAGGGAGCCTTTGAGATTCCCAGATCTGCACAGAGGAGTCACAGAGAAAAGCAGAACATTTCCAGCCACGGCTTCCTCAGCTGAGGGAGGAGATGGGGTTGGTGACAAAACAGAGAGGTCCTGTCAGCTGTGAGGKGTGGGACCAGCCCTGCTCATCACTGGCAGGGGCTGCTGGGCATTCCTGGGCCTCCAGAGAACCCTGGAACAGYCTGAGTTGGAAGGGACCTTTTAAAGATCATCTTGTCCCACTCAGCTTCTTCCTTARATGCAGCAACCAGGTCACAGACTGGTTTGGGTGGGACAAAGCCCACCCAGTGGCCATGGCAGGGACACCTCCCACTGTCCCAGGCTGCTCCAAGCCCCAATGTCCAGCCTGGCCCTGGGCACTGCCAGGGATCCAGGGCAGCCCCAGCTGCTCTGGGCACCCTGTGCCAGGGCCTGCCCACCCTCCCAGGGAACAATTCCTGCCCAATATCCCATCCATCCCTGCCCTGGGCAGTGGGAAGCCATTCCCTGTGTCCTGTCCCTCCATCCCTTGTCCCCAGTCCCTCTCCAGCTCTCCTGGAGCCCCTTTAGGTTGTCTCAAACCAAGAGTTTTAACCCCTAATCTGAATTGAGTGGCCACCATGGCAGCCTTTGCCATGTTCCTTTTTCCTGACTTCCTGCACGCCCAGGGTGCARCCCCACAATCCAAAACCCAAACCCAAACCAAGCCAATCCCTGTCACAGCTCTCAGGCTGCATTTGGCCAGTGAAGGGTCAGGGTTTCACCTCTGGCAAACACCTGGATGAGATCCCCCCCCCAGTATGAACCTGGGTAATCTCAGCTGCTGCTCCCTCAGGTGGATTGAGGTTATTTTGGAAAAGCTTCAAAGGTGCAGTTCTCACTACAACAGCGTCAAAAATCATTTCCAATACAGCCTGAGAAGAAACTGAGGATAATTTCAATTTAAAGGCACTGCCAACATGTAAACCATGGTCACATTGAAGGAGAGCTCAGGCTCAGAGCAGCACAGTGTGGGAGGGCTCAGCTGAGCAGCCCCTGCTGTTCCTGGGCTGCTCCTCCTGGGGACCCCTCCAGGMTTTGAGCCCTGGGGCCACTGTGGGAGCACAGGGCTGGCCTCCCTCAAACACCCGAGGGATTCCTGCCTCCAGGTGTTCCCACAGCCTCCCATCCCATCMCTCCCCTCCCCAGGGTCACCCACWGCTCCARCCTCTCCTSCTGCAGCCCCTGGCAGGGCAAAGAACACCAAAGGCGGCTCAGGGAACCCCCAGGGCACTGAACCCATTTGGGAGCTGCTGAACATCAACCCTGGAGGGGCTCTGCCCTCACCCACCCGGGTTCCCCCTCATTCCCCACCCCAGATCCAGGTTTTGGCTGCTGYAGCTGCCCAGGCTTTGGTTTCCAAAGGCCACTGATGATGTTCCTGCAGGGAAGGACAGGCTGGGAGAGCTGGGGGTGCTCACCTGGAGAGGAGAAAGCTTCAGGGAGAGCTCAGAGCCCCTTCCAGTGCCTAAAAGGAGAGCTGGAGAGRGACTGGGAACAAGAATCTATCMGKGAAAGGACAYAGGGAATGGCTTCCCACTGCCCAGGGCAGGGATGGATGGGATATTGGGCAGGAAYTGTTCCCTGKGAGGATGAGGAGGCCCTGGCACAGGGTGCCCAGAGCAGCTGTGGCTGCCCCTGGATCCCTGGCAGTGCCCAAGGCCAGGTTGGACATTGGGGCTTGGAGCAGCCTGGGACAGTGGGAGGGTGGGATTGGATGGGCTTTAAGGTCCCTCCCAACCCAAACTGTTCTGTAATTCTATGATTCTATGTTTTCTTTTTTCCATGTCTTATTCTCTAACCTAGGCCATGAAAAAAAAACCAAAAACCCAAAAAATCCAACCCCTGGATGTGGGGTAAGATCATGTTTTTACAAGCAGATTCCCCAAGATGATTTATACTGCAGGTGTGCAGTCTGGGATAAGGAGGGAAGAAAAACCTGCTTTCCCCCTCCCTCCTTTCCCTTTTCTTTGTAAAACAAGGTCAGTTCTTATCTGAAGCCAATGGTTCTTCCAGCCAAGTCCTGCCCAAAGCCAGGGCTGAGCCAGACACTGCTCTGGGGGGGAAGCAATCGCCATTCCCTGGGCTGGGGATGAAATCCATGATTTGGGTTAACGCTGGACACAGACAGAGCTGTTCGTGAGTGCCCGAGCAGCAAAATCCCCGCAGGCACCTGCAGAGCGATCCCGGGGCTGGGGAAGGGTCTGGGAGCCGCAGCCAGGGCTGGATCTGCCGGAGCTGGGCAGGAGCCTTTGCAAGCTCACACCTTTCCCTGTTCCCTGTGCTCCTCTGTCCCCTCAGCCCGGGCTGCCCTCGCTCCTCTCCCGCTCCAGGAGCCGCCGCCGATTCTCGGGGGAGGATGCTCCGGGAGGATGCTCCGGGCAGCGCATCCCGGGCCGGGGCAGCTGCAGGGGAGGCAGCTGGGCCGGGGCTGCCTTCGGGGGTCCCCGGCAGCTCGGCTAAGCCCCTGACACGAGCTGTGAAAAGGCAGACCCCGCACCACGATAACCCAGGGCTTTTCTCAGCCATGACACTCGCGGTGATTTGCATCTAAACAGGGGTGTGTGGGATCAGCGGCCGGCTCGATATAAACTCAGCAGCTTAAAGGGAGGGGGAGGGAAAGGAGAGAAGGGAGAGAGAAAAATAAGCTTATACCGATGAGAAAGAGCTAAGCTTCCTCCCCTACTGTGAGGCAGGGCGAGCGATACCATCGCAGCGCCGCAGTCGTTTCAAATCGCTGCCGCATTCACACGCCCTTTAGCCATTCTGGGGGGCTGGGGAGCGCCATCAATAGGGATTTCCCAGCCGGGCTGGCGGGATTGGAGGGTGACGGCAGGACAGGGGAACATTGCCCCGTTGCTACGAGGTGCTCCTGGGGAATGCCAGTGCTCTGTGCCGTGGGTACGCTGGCCGGCGGAAACATTCCGCATTATGCTGGTAATACAGTGTGACACCGCGGGAACAATGGCAAATTGAGTGTCCCAGCAGGTAACGGGCCCGGCTGGGAGACAGTCGCAGTGGTGCACTGTCAAGGCGGCTCTAATCCTCCCCTCGGCAGCCCCTCCCCTGGTTCTGGGAACGCTGCTCCCGCATTTCATCTCTGGGAAATTCTCCCAGCTCCTCGCCCAGAGCCAGGCGAGGGTTTCAAGGCGAGGGGTTTGTTCGCAGCTCGCTCCCCCCTGCGCCGTGCGGGGCGACACGGGGGACACGGGGGACATGGGGGACACGGAGGGCACGGGGGACATGGGGGGGACGGGGGACACGGGGGACACGGGGGACACGGGGGACATGGGGGGACACGGGGGACACAGTGGGCACAGAGGACACGGGGACACGGTGGGCACAGGGGACACGAGGGGCACAGGGGGCACAGGGGACACGGAGGGGACAGGGGGTACAGCGGGCACAGATGACACGGGGGACACGGTGAGCACAAGGGATACGGAGTGCACGGGGGGCACAGGGGGCACAGTGGGCACAGGGGGCACAGGGGGCACAGGGGACACGGGCGGCACAGGGCACACGGGGGGCAGGGGCAGCTGCAGGAGCCGTGTCCATCGCGGCCCTGCCCGGCGGGCACTGCCAGCCCCGGCTCGGTCCCAGCCCAGCCCCGCAGTGACCCTGCCCCAAACCTGCCAGGGCACATCGGTCCCGAGAGCGACTCGTGTCCTCCCCCTGTCCCCGGGCTGTCCTGGGCTGGGGCCAGGAGGGCTCGCTGGTTCCTCCAATCTGATCTGCTTTGGATCACGGGCCACCCAAAGAGCCTTTGTCAGGCTGGAACACCTCACTTGGTGCCCACAAACAAACACCTCATTTGGTGCCCACAAACAAACACCTCATTTGGTGCCTACAAACAAACAAACACCTCAAGCGGTGCCCACACCCCCTGAGTGCCAGCCCAAGCAGCTGGTGACAGATCCCCCAGGAAAACCTGGCTGGGTACAGGCTGGGTCCCTGCGGGCACATCGGGGTTGGGAAGGGCAARGAGGGAAGAGCTGGAACTAAAAGGAGATGAAAACCTCAGCAGGTGCTGCTGGCACAGCCAGGACTGGTTGGAGATCCCGTTTGGGTTCCCCGGGCAGGGCTGCACATCCCCACAGCGGGCACCTCCCCCGAGAGCCTGCTCGGGCTGGCACCTGCTCACCTGGGGAAACCTGGCTTTGGGGAGCCAGGGCCACCTCTGCAGGGAGGCTGAGGCTGGGGAGAGGGAGCTGCTGTCCCCAGGGCAGGGCTGGGATGCAGGGGACAGCTGAGATGGTTCATGGCTCCTGCTCTGGTGCTGGCTCCAAGGTGATTTTCTCAGCAGAAATTTCTGGCTTCATCCCACATTGATGACTGTCCCAATGATCTGGTCACACCAGAGACCCCCAGCCCAGGGTCTCACAGCCCCTGAGCTCCAGCCTCCAGCCCGTCCCAGTCTCCTGCACATCTGCATGAGGTGGGATTGACTCTGGATTTAGAGAGCTCAAGTCTCCGTCCTTACAGATGGGCCAGAGCTGCCCAGGGAGCTGCATTTGTGCAGAGCTCTGAGCCAAAAGATGTTCCCAGGGAGAAAGTTGGTTCTGAGACACCAACAGTGCTGGGAGAGCCTGAGTCAGTGCAGGCACTGAGGCCAAGGGTCCCGTCCCTGCTCTCCCACAGCGTGTCCTGCATCACCCAGAACCTTTCCCCAGCTCCATGAGTTTCTCCATCTCTCACCCCTGGCACGGAGCCCCTCTCTGGGCTCCCAGAGCAGGAATTACACCAGGAACTCTCTCCCGAGGCCCCTCAGGTTGCTATTGATGCCTTGTTCACCCCTGAGCGCCCGTGCTGGATCAAATCCTGGATCCTGTATTTGGGAAATGCTGTAGTTGTGACCCTCAGAGCCGGGTCCAACCCTGCCCCAGCTCCTCCTGCCCCAGGGCAGCGCCGGCAGCTCCCGCTCCGGGAAACCTTCATTAACAAATTACCAAAGTCACTTCCTGCTTTCCAGCGAGGTTTAGGCGCTGCTGGGGGAGGTTGGGAAGGGAAGCAGCGGTGTTTCCCCGAGCGGTGACCCCGGGCTCTGTGTCCCTGCAGCCACACGAGAATCSGCCTTCGTGCACGCCATCGCCTCGGCCGGGGTGGCCTTCGCTGTCACCCGCTCCTGCGCCGAGGGCACCTCCACCATCTGCGGCTGCGACTCCCACCACAAGGGCCCCCCGGGGGACGGCTGGAAGTGGGGGGGCTGCAGCGAGGACGCCGATTTTGGGGTGCTGGTGTCACGGGAGTTCGCGGACGCGCGCGAGAACCGGCCAGACGCGCGCTCCGCCATGAACCGGCACAACAACGAGGCCGGCAGGACGGTGAGTGACACGGGAGTGACACGGTGAGTGACACGGGAGTGACACGGGAGTGACACGGGGACAGGCTGGGAGTGACACGGGGAGTGACATGGGGAGTGACATGGGGAGTGACACGGGGACAGGGTGGGAGTGTCCATGGGGACAGGCTGGGAGTGACCCTGGGGACAGGCTGGGAGTGACACAGGGACAGGGTGGGAGTGACCCTGGGGACAGGCTGGGAGTGTGAGTGACACAGGGACAGGGTGGGAGTGACCCTGGGGACAGGCTGAACAAACCAAGCACCCTCATAAGGCCCCTCCAGACCCTTCCCCATCCTCGTGGCCTCCTTTGGATGCCTTCTAGGCTTAAAAAAGCCTTAATGCCTTTTTTATGTCGTGGTGCCCAAAACTGCCCCCAAAACCCAAGGTGAGGCTTCCCAGACCAAGCTCAGATCAGCCATTTCAGCCCAGGTGGTGCAGGCAGGTGATGGAGAGCACACCCCGTGTCCCACACCTGCTGCTGACGCTGCTTTCCCCCGCACAGACCATCCTGGACCACATGCACCTCAAGTGCAAGTGCCACGGGCTCTCGGGGAGCTGCGAGGTGAAGACGTGCTGGTGGGCACAGCCCGATTTCCGGGCCATCGGGGATTACCTGAAGGATAAATACGACAGCGCCTCGGAGATGGTGGTGGAGAAGCACCGCGAGTCCCGCGGCTGGGTGGAAACTCTCAGGGCCAAGTACGCGCTTTTCAAGCCGCCCACGGAGCGGGACCTGGTGTACTACGAGAACTCGCCCAATTTCTGCGAGCCCAACCCCGAGACGGGCTCCTTCGGGACCAGGGACAGGACGTGCAACGTCACCTCSCACGGCATCGACGGCTGCGACCTSCTGTGCTGCGGCCGCGGCCACAACACCCGGACTGAGAAACGCAAGGAGAAGTGYCACTGCATCTTCCACTGGTGCTGCTACGTGAGCTGCCAGGAGTGCACCAGGGTCTACGACGTGCACACCTGCAAGTGAGCGCACCTGGCCTGCCTGCTGCGGGATGGATGCTCCCCGGGATGGATGCTCCGGGGCACGGCCCCGCACGGCGGAGGGTGGCACAAAACTGCTGGTGGCACCGGCCTGGGGACACGGACACAGCCAGGGCATGGAGAGGGATCTGGGCATCTCGGCCAGGAGGGGTGGGACTGCTGATCCAGGGGCGGGACAGGCTGGGGAGGGCAGGGACGGGACAGGGACAGCAGGGACAGGACAGGGAGGGCAGGGACAGGGACAGCGGGGACAGGACAGGGACAGCAGGAACAGGCTGGGGAGGGCAGGGACAGGGAGAGCGGGGATAGGGACAGCGGGAACAGGACAGGGACAGCAGGGACAGGACAGGGAGAGCGGGGACAGGGAGGGCAGGGATGGGACAGGGAGAGAAGGGACAGGACGGGGATAGCAGGGACAGGACAGGCTGGGGAGGGCAGGGACAGGACAGGGATAGGTCAGGGAGAGAAGGAACAGGACAGGGAGAGCAGGGACAGGACAGGGAGAGCAGGGTCAGGGAGAGCGGGGATAGGACAGGGTGGGCAGTGACAGGACAGGGAGAGCAGGAACAGGGACAGCGGGGACAGGACAGGGACAGGACAGGGTGGGCAGGGACAGGACAGGGACAGCAGGGACAGGACAGGGAGAGCAGGGACAGGACAGGGACAGGACAGGGAGAGCAGGGACAAGTCAGGGACAGCAGGGACAGGACAGGCTGCC
The DNA here is from genome assembly GCA_902810485.1 of Alauda arvensis. Taxonomy (NCBI): domain Eukaryota; kingdom Metazoa; phylum Chordata; class Aves; order Passeriformes; family Alaudidae; genus Alauda; species Alauda arvensis. The sequence continues at coordinate 184,078 of CADDXX010000565.1, forward strand.
TGGGGAGAGCAGAGACCAGGGCCAGCTGAGTCCCAGCGAGGCACAGCCACACGAGGCAGAGCTGCTGYCACAGCAGCCCCCGAGCTCCCGGCTCTGGCCTGCAGCAGCTCCAGCCCCTGCGGACCCTCAGGGCGGCTCGGGTGGAAATGGGTTTTTCACAGTGAAAGCTCCCCCAGCTGCCGCTGTCCTGATCTCAGATGCGGTGGGGAGAGGAAAGGAGCCCCCACACCAGCCCAGCTCCCTCCTTGCTGCTCCTCGGKGATGCTGGAGAACCAAACCTGTCTGAGCACACAAACAGAGCCCATGGGTGGGCTCTCCTTCCCTCTCCCCTCTCTGCTCCCCAGTCTCCCCTCATCTCCCAAGGAGGATGTCAGGAAGGCAGAGCCCAGAGCTGACCCTGTGGCACCTGGCCCAGGACAAAGAGCAGGGACAGGGCACTGSTGCCACCTTGTTCAGGGGACAGCACTGTCCCACCCCCTCCTCACCCYGCAGCTGCCCAGGACAGGATTTTAAGGATTGGGGCAGTAACTGTTGACGAAGCATTCCCTACCCTGACTTAACATCGCAGAGGAGCTCAGGGATCTCTCTGGGGATGGGTTACCTGCCAGGTGAGCTGCTGCACCAGCTCTGAACACGAGAGATTCCAGGGAGAGAGGAAATCTCTGTCCCAGCCTCCTGGTCAGCCTGCCCAGCACACAGCTGTGGTCCCAGAGCACAGAGCCAGGCASACCCTGCCCCTGCCAGGGCTGGCAGCAATCACCCAGACATCCCCCAGGCATGGGGGCTCTGTGCCATCAGCAGGGATTTGGGCCCCTCACACCCCATGGGCCATCCCAGAGCAGCAGCAGCAGTGTTTGTCCCCCCCGTGCTCCCCAGGCCACCCCCCTGCCCCTGAGCACATCCCCCTGCCCCTGAGCACATCCCCCTGTCCCTGAGCACATCCCCTGTCCCTGGGTTTACCTTCCCCAGGACTCCTGACCCCTGAAACGACAAAACAAACACTCCCTGTGTCCTGGTGGGCTCCAGGAGCCACAGGCACGTTCAGACACAGCCCAGGCAGTGAATTCCTGGCAGCTGTGGCCACTCGGGCTGTGGCTGCTGCCCCACTCTCTCCTCTGCTGGAATGAGCAGCCCCTGGAGCTGCACAGAGCAATAAAGGGCTGAGAGAGCCCTGGCAGGAGCACGGGGGGGCTCAGGCAGAGCAGAACCCCGGGTTCCTCCCATGCAGAGCGTCAGGATGAGCTCCAGACCCTCCTTCAGAGGAGCCTTTGCTCCCAAAAATGAAAATCCCTGAGAGCTCCAGCAGCCTCCCCCACGGAGCCCTGCCATCCTCTGATCTGCATCTATTTAAAGTATATATTAAATGTCTGGAAAGACTCCCAGTACCTGACTTTAAACAAAATCCCTTCTTTGTTTGTTTTTTAATCAAGAAAAGGTATTTAATATTAAATAGAACATTTATTGCCTTGTAATTATTTTACTGTAGCCAGGTATTCTAGCACTGAATGGAAGATCTTTTTCCATCAATCTGCTGTATCCAAAGTTTTGTATAAAGTTGTAGAGGTCGATTTTTTTTTATTTTATATTCAGAAAATTTCTCTTTTTATAAGCATTATTTATTATACAATGTATATACTTGAGTTAACTAAGATTATATATTATATAAATATATATATTTGGAGAAAAATATATTTCAACTTCCATTTTTTTTGTGGTACATCATTAAAGAAAAGGTAAAAAAATTCAAAAATCTGCACTTGCCAGCTTGTGTGGTTTGGCTCTGAGGGTCCTGCTGAACAGCTCCAGAGCAGGGGGTCATGWCCCAGAGACAGCCTGGAATCATGGAAATCCAGAATGGTTTGGGTTGGAAGGGATCTTTAAGGGTCACAGAGCTCCAACTCCCTGGCATGGGCAGGGGTATCATGGGCAGGGTTATGGGAATCAAGAAGGAAGAGATTTCCCAGCTGAATGAGATTTTGATTCAGGGAGTGCCAGGGCACAGTGTGCACAACTGAGATTCAGAATCCTGCAACCCTTGGGGTTGGAAAAGACCTTTAAGGTCATTGAGTGCAACCATTGCCAGCACTGAYCCCTGTCCCCAAGTGTCACATCCACATGGCTTTTAAATCCCTCCAGGGCTGGGGGTTCCAGCCCTGCCTGGGCAGCTGTGACAGATCTGCACAGCTTTCCATGAGTAAATTTTCCTAATATCCCACCTAAACCTCCCCAGGCCCAGCCTGAGGGGTTCCCTGTCCTCCTGTCCCTGTCCCCTGGCTGTCCCCTCCTCTCAGGGAGCTGTGCAGAGCCACATTAAATAAAGCAATAGATCAAAGCAGACTTTGTGCACTCCCCACATGTACTCACAGGCTGTCTCTGAATCACCTTCCAATGCTCTGGACAGATCAAGGTCCAGATTTTCTCCTAGCAAAACCTCTTCTCCTGTCCATGAAGGATTCTGTGGSTGTTTCTGCAGCTTCCCCCTTGCATTAGCAAAGCCTTTAAGTGCACACAATTTTCCACTGCACTGGCCTCAAGTGCACCTGTCTGAAGGGCAAAATAAACACAGAATCACTCAGTGTTCTTGCCCTGATCCCCAAATTATRCACAAAGCATCCCATGGATGCAGGTGTGAGGACAGGGTGTCTCTGCAGGTGCCACCACCACTGCCAGGTCCTGCCTCAGCAGAGAACCTGGCCATGGAGGGTTCTGGATCCACAGCTCTGGGGTGAAGCTCTCCCTGTCTGCCCCAAACCTGCCCCCAAAACCCATCCCAGCACTTTCCAATCTGCCTCTGGTCATCAGCTCCATTTCAGGGACACATTTCTGGAAAAGTTCAAGATGAAACAGGGTTCAGGAAGGGGGTGAAGAATTTGGCCCTTACATTGAAAGCAATCTTGTGTATTTATTACACATTTAAAGCCACTCTGCCAGGAGGAGCCATGGAGAACACCCAGGTGGGAAGGTGCTACCTGCAGGAAACATCTCAGATGGAGATCCTGGAGCAGAGGCTGGAATGGGTAAGGTGTCACAGCCAGCAGCTCATCCTGTTTCTCCAGCCTTCCCCAGGTGGGGGATACCCCCACCCCACACACACACAGACACACAGACAATTATTTTGAAAATTCATCATTTCAAAGGCTTTAAAATCAAGGCATTCAAGCAGGATTCACAAGGCAGAGGAAGTTCTTGGTGTGGCAAGGAACTGGCACTTGACATGGGGAAAACTGGACATGGGGAAGACCCCACAGCCACATTGCTACCTTCTCTTCACCTGACTACAAAAGGTGCCAATCACATCATGTGGATGGCTGGAGTGGGATGGAGCCCAGCTTCCCTCAGCCCCCTTCTCCCCCTGCACAAACAAGGCCCTTTGTCCTAAGTCCAGGAGGCAGCTGACTGAATTCAGCCAACTGCCTGAAATCTGTGTGACTTCATTTGTCTTCTTGAATTTTGAGCCATTAAAGCCTGTTATTTGCTCTTTTGACCCATACTATACATATGTGTATGTCCAGTTAAGGGATGAGGCCTCCTCAGCACTGCAGGGCCCAACAGCTCCACAATGAGCTGCACCAGAGCCCTCTCACCAATTTCTGTCAGAGTGAGAGGGGCCAGCTCTTCAGCTGGGTAAATTCAATCCATCCACACTCAGGAGCAGCTCTGCTCCTCACACACACCAGCACCAGACACAGGTGGCACCCAGCTCATCACAAGGAGTTGTGCTTTTATTGAATCCATTGAATGTGCAATTAAACCAGAATATTTATTCATCAATATGGACACAGACACGATAAGGTTTACACCATTTACTCTGAGATATAAGTTACTGTGTGCTGCTGTCACTCAGACTGGCAGAGGGCAGGGAGGGACAAATCAATTCACAAGATCACACACAAAATGAGAGGGAACCACCACTGGGACTCACAAGAGCATCACAACACAACAGCACTGCCAGAGGAGCAGAGTGGAGTGGCTGAAACACTCCAGCTGCTGTGAGCACACTGAGGACATCAGTACCTCCAGCTGAGCCTGGAAGGACRTGGGGCACCCTCCTTCCCTGGGAACACCCTGTGCACACCACTGCTAGCCCTTACAGTGGGTCTGCTCGAGTTTAGGAAGCTACACTGACTAAGATCTGCGAAATGGCTTTGATTTCATGCCCCACCACACTGAGGTAATGTTCCAGGAACCTTATGGAAGGAGTGGAGCCCAGGGGGAGCAGCCTCAGGCCACCAGTGACAGCATCCCTGAGGCCACAGGGCTCCAGGAAGGAGCAAGGTTTGATACATTCCTTGTTTCAGTGCAAAAACATGGCAATACACATCTCGTGCACCTGCAGAGCTTGGCTTCCTCTCTGTCTCTAAGGAGGAATTGCAACCTTTGGTAACATGGCAGGAAAAAGGGATAAAATGAGGCTGGAAGATACCAAAGCTGCCAACTACAGGAACTCAGGAAGAGCTGGAGGCTGGAGCCAGCATCTCTAAACCTGTTGTTGAACTAACAACAAGATCTGATGCCTTAAATACTGGATTTGGAAATTTCCTCTACTCTGATCAACACTTCCCTGCCCTCTCCCAGTCCCCAGTGCCACCAGCAGTGTCCCMTCAGACCCCAAAATACCTGGATAGAAAGGAGGTGGGTGCAGCCCCCAGGCACCCCTGGAGCTGGGCACTGCCTGTGGGGTGTGGGTCTGGCTCAGAGCTCAGGCAGGGCTGGGGTGGCACCACAAAAAAACCTTCACCTGAGCAGGGTGAGACAGAGCAGTGCTTCACCATCCCTCTATTGGAAGCCAGGATCTCTTTCCTGCTGCAGGAATGCTGGACACAAGTGAGGGTGAGCCCCAAAGCTGACAGGACATCCCCCCCTGCTCACCCCAAAAAGCAGCCTGGCTGCACAGAGACAGAAGCACAGTGTTCTAGGAGACACTTCCACATGACATCAGAATATCAAAGACAAATAAAGGTACAGTATTGCACTACACATGCAGGTTCCACATGGGGCTCTGGGGATCAGGGGGAGCATTTCACTTTGTCCAGTGTGTTGAGCACAGAAGAGTAAAGATCCCAGTGTTTGTTCTCCAGGTTGGTCACTTTTCCAGCTGTTGATCTTGYACTTGGTCCACCTTCAGTCTAGGGTAGGGACTCTTGCAAAAGAAGCCAAATCCATCAGGAAAGCATCATGCACATGTAAAAAGCATCAAGCACACACTGGAACCCACTCACATGGAGCCAGGATAGATAGTGGTGTGAGTTTCCCCAGCACAGGTACTGCCCTACATGTATTAAAGTCATTCTCTAGGAGATGCCACTGTCCCACTGGGCTCAACTACTCCCTGTGGCACCTATGGGGAAAGAGTAGGACATCCTTCTCTCAGACAGGAGACACAAGAAACCAAAATTCCAGATTTTAGATAAACAGMTGGATTTTTAACTCAAGCAGAATCTCTTTTTGATTTACTTTAGTTAAAGAAAGGTAAATTTTGGCCCAGTATCACATGCACACTTTAAAAGTCAAGGGTACATTCAGAAAAGCAGAGAATTCAGGCATGCAGGTCCCCAAACCTTCAGGACCTCCCCCCTCCCCAACTGCTCCCAGAACTGATCTGATACAGCTCTGACAACACAGAGGGGCCAACAATGAGAGCAGAGACACCCCACTGCAGGTTTCCCCCAGAGCAGCTCAGTTCTGAGCACAAAAGAGAATTAAACCCTGCTTTCAAACAAAAGTACTCACGTTCCTTCTTCTCTCAGGAGAGCCAAGAACTTCTTCACCCGATACTCAGGATCCATCTGAACACCAACCAAAACAGAGCCCCATTAGTGCCAGGAAATCCCCAAAGCAGCCAAAAAGGAAAGCACAGAACCATGGGATGTCCTGAGTTGGACAGGACGCACCAGGACCAAGGAGTCCAACCCCTGGCTCTGCACAGACACCCCAAAAAACCCCACCCTGGGCATCCCTGGGAGCTCCTGGAGCCATTCCCGGGGGAGCCTGGGCAGTGCCCAGCACCCTCTGGGGGAAGAACCTTTCCTGTAAGAACCTTWCCCTGAGATCCAAATTAAATGCTGCCTGCCCTGGCACAGCTCCAGCCCTTGCCTGGGTGCTGTGCCTGTCCCAGAGAGCAGAGCTGGGCTCCAGAGGCTGCTGGAGCTGTGTTTGCTGTGCCTGAGCAGGGCCCAGCCTGGCTGTGCAGTTGTGGAGCTGCCAGGGCAGGCACAGCCCTGCAGCACAAGCAAAGGGGACAGGCACAGGCTGTGTGTGCTCACAGGGCACGAGATGGGAGCACACACAGCCACTGTTTCCATGGCACCTCACACCCACACCCTGCTGCCAATTCCAGCCAAGAATTCCCACTCCCAGCCTGCCTCCATGCACCCCTTCCCAGAACTGGGGCAGCAAATGGAACAGCAGGAAAGGGACTGAGGATGTTCTGAGGGCTCCTGAGGATGTTCTGAGGGCTCCTGAGGATGTTCTGAGGGCTCCTCTCCCCCCCAGGGCAGGGGCAGCACAAACCTGAGCCAGCACAAGGCCCCAGAACCAAGGAGTGCTGTGGATCCATCAAACAGGAACAGCCCCCAGGGAGCAGCCCTGCCTCCCCCAGGACAGGGACAGCAGGGATGGGGACAGGGACAGCAGGCAAGGACTGCTCAGAGGACACTCAAGCTGCTGCTGCAGGACACCAGCTGTAGCTGGATCTGTCCCCTGTGCTGGTGCACAGGACTGCTGATCCCCTCCTGGAATGACTCCAGGGAAATCTTCCTTRGATTTGCACCAAAGTGCAGTGAGTGAGAACCACAAACACTTGGAAACCAGAGGCTGCTGGGAATCAGAATCTTGGTCTTGTATTCCAAAAGTTCTTGTGTCCTRTGAACTCCAGCTTGTGTTCCCTCTGCAAATCCCATCACCAAGAGCTGTACCTTCACCAGACTGTGACAATACAGGGGATTCACTCTGGGAACACCCAGCACAAGGATCTGTGCAGTCACTGGTGTGAGACTCCCAGCTCCATCACCCATTGGCAACACACAGGCAAGCCTCTATTAAAACATARAACTGGGACTCATCCTTGGAGTGGRGAAGCAAAGTGTCAGCCTGTGCCCTGGCCTCMCACCAGAGAGCCCAAATGTGGGTCTGGAACTCCTCCACCACATCACATTTTACATCCCTAAAGGAAAATTTATCCTCATTCCAGATGTGAAGAAGCCWTCTATTCAAAATTCTGACTGCTGCAGTGGAGAGCAACAAAATGCCTTCAAAACCTCAGAATAAAATAAATCCTAAACCAACAACAGTGTCCCCAGCAATGTGGGAGAGAAGGAGCCAGCAAGAATTTCTCCTTTGTGCTAAGAAACGCCTAAAAATGTAAAACTTCCCATGGCTGTGAGATAGGAGAGCAAGGCCAGTTCCTCAGTACCAACTGCTGAGCTACTTTTAGATCAGAAAAATAAATTCACTGAAGCAAGAAGGTTTAGAGGCTCACTGAGCATTTCATTTGGGGTTTCAGCAGCAAAGAACTGGCAATAGCCAGGGAAGAGAAGGAAGGTGAAGCCTCCAAGAGAGTGTTTGGAATGTGAAATACCCAGGGACTGAGAGGAACTGTGGTACCACCAAACAGGAGACCAGAGGGTGTCTGCAGGGTCCCTCCAGCCTAAATCTTCTCTGGCTACAAGGAGGAGCTCACCTGCCACTGTGCCAGCCTCCCATCTCTGGGGGGGATGTGGCACCTGGGGACAGGGTCAGAGGTGCCCTTGGCAGTGCTGAGGGAACACTCAGGGGCTCTTCCCACCTCAGTGACTCTGTGCTGGTGTCAGAAAGGCTGAGGGCAGCTGGCACAGGAGCACATGAGCCCTGAACTCTCCTTACCCCTTCCTCTGGGGGCATCCCCAGCTTCAACACATGGCACCCTCCCCTGGCAAAGGGACCTGAGTGCTCCCCAGCCAAAGGGCCCTGCTCTGAGCCTGCTCTGGGCTGATCACAGAACACCCTGGGTGGGAAGGGACCCMCAAGGATCATCCAGTCCCACTCCTGGCCATGCACAGACACCCCAACAATCCCAATGCATCCCTGAGAGCTCTGCTGGCCTGGGGGCTGTGCCCATTCCCTGGGGAGCCTGGCCAGGGCCTGGCACCCTCCTTTGCCAACACATGAGACTCTCAGGTGCACTCTGAGCTTGCTTATCCCAGCCCCAGGACAGCCCAACCACCTCCCTCCCTGCATTTCTGAACGTTTCTGGAATGGAAGGGCTGGAAAAAGCCTGAGGAAACAACAAAGATCCAACCAGAGAGTTCTGCTAAAAACCCAACACGGCCTGACACAGACAGACAAATCTCTTCTTTTCATCCTTAGAAAACCTGTTCTAAAGCCACCAGCTGGAATTCAAGCTTGCCCAGGCCAGTGCTGTGTTCCCCACATGGGAGATGGTGCCTCCCAGCCCTCTCCAGCTGGACACCAAGGGTGTCCMTGGACACTGTGTCCATAACCTGCACTGGCTCCTGGGGACACAGCWCTGACCTGCACACACTGACCATGTCCAAAGACTGCAGCTGCAGCTGAAAGGCCACAAAGACTCCAACTCAATCAAACTGCTCATTAAAAATGCAGGCACAAACGCCAGGGGCTGATGTGCCCAGGAAGGAGCAGAAGCTGGAGGCAGTGGAGCACAGAGGAAGCAGGGTCAGCACTCCTGGACACACCCTCTGTGCTCTGTGAAACAGGAAATGCTGCTGCCAAACCAAGGGAAGGTTTTCTGGGACAGCAGCACAGGGACAGAGCCCAGAGAGGTGACAAGAACATGGATGTTCCTTCCTGGACATCCAGAACCCCCCAAGAAACAAAGGAACTGAAGGGAGGTTGTTCATCTCCAGTCCAGAGGAGATCCTCCACCAGGATGTGAGGAGCCCCCAGTGCTCCTGAAAGTCTGCCATGAACCCCCAGCCCTCAGCATGGCCAGGTGCAGGGTTTGGTTTGAAATAAAGCAGGCAGTGTTATATGCTGGTCTTTCAAAGCTCCCATGAAAGTTAAGATACATTAAAGACAGGTAGCTCAGATTAAGTTTTATTTATGCTGATAAAGCTTTCTGTGTGCTAAACAGAAGTTASCAAATCAGGAAACCCTGGAGGTGCCAGAAGGGGCTGTCTGGAACACTGCCTGACTCCTCCAGGCTCAGGAGAGAGACCTTGGCTTTGGGAGTGCTGCCAGCAAGCTCCAAGAGCAGCAACACAGCCTGGGAGRAGGAGGAAGCACCCCCAGGCAKGGAGAGAGCACCCAGCAGTACCCAGGGCAGGSTGAAGCCAGTGTGGGASCCCAGAGCTCTGGAGGTGGCCCTGYMCTGCAGCCAAGGCCACTGCAAACACTTGTGGATGCACATGGCAAATCCTGAGAGCATCCAGGGATCAAAGGCTTCGTTTGAACAAGAACAGAATCATTCCAGGATACTCAGTGWACACAAATGACCAAACATGTGACACAAAACACAACAGCTGGACATTAAAGCAAGCCAAGAGCTGCAATAACAGAGTTTGGGGAGAATTGGGCTGCCAGAAAGTGTGGGGTCACACAGCTCCTAAACAAGGTGACAATTCACCCAGGGCACCAGAGCAGTTCAGGGATCCCAAGAAAGGATTTTGATCCTGAGGGTCTGGTTCAGTGTGATTTTAATCTGAAGTCATTTGAGCAGCTCAGGAATCCCTGCAGAGAGCTGAGAGTGGGSTCACTGCTTTAACAACACCAAACCCACCATTAGATTCAGAGGAAGACACTATGTGCACATTTTTACAAAGAATTCAGTCACCTGGCATCTAACCAGCTGAGCTCTGAGACATTTTCACCCATCACTAAATTCTCAGTGATTTCAGACTGAAATCTCCTTCTAAAAAGCTGTGGCTCAATGAAAACAGGATCCATGCTGGATTTATGTGGTGCAATTGTGTTTTCCTGTAAGAGCCTGGCAGATCCCAGCTCCCTGTGGGTGCCAGTGCTCTCTGCTCACTGAGAGCCTGCACTGCTCTCCTGTATTTATAGCAGTGCAGCAGATGGAGCCATGGAAACACCTCAGACCTTTTGGAACAGAGCTGTTCATATTTAGCTGCCATATGCTGTCACCTCTGCTATTACACAAGCACCTGAGCCCAGTGGCAGAGCAGGAGCCACCCTGCTGCCAACCCTGCCCAGGCAGCAAAGGGACAGCCTCAGTGGCTCTAGGGACAGTGGCACAGCTCATGTTTGATGTTCAGGGTGTGAGAAAGGGCACAGTCCCAGCTCTGCCTGCCTTCTCCCAGCCTGGCTGCTCCTGGGCTCACACAACAATGGTCTGAGGAACATGAACAGGCAGGAGCAGTTTGTCTGCACAGCCTTGGGCAGAGGGAGGACTCTGTCAGTGCTCACAGAATCATGGGGACAGGATTATCCAGCCCAGCTCCTGGCCCTGCACAGACCCCCCAACAACCCCACCCTGGGCATCCCTGAGAGCAGCATCCAAACCCTCCTGGAGCTCTGGCAGCCTCGGGGCTGGGCCCATTCCCTGGGGAGCCTGGGCAGTGCCCAGCACCCTCTGGGGGAAAAACCTTTCCCTGATCTCCATCCCAAGCCCCCTGACACAGCTCCAGCTGTTCCCTGGCTCCTGTCCCTGTCCCAGAGCAGAGATTGGAGCTGCCCCTGGGGAGGAGCTGCAGCCCCACTGAGCTCTGCCCTCAGTCCCCTCTGCTCCAGCTGAACAAGTGACCTCAGCTGCTCCTCCTRTGGCTTCACCTCCACACCCTTCACCATCTTCAGATCCTCCCTTTGGACACTTTCTAATTCCTTTCTATCCCAATGACACTGTGGTGCCCCCAGGAGTGGAACAGGCACAAGGGAGCAGGGCTGGGGTCAGCATTCCCAACCCATCTCCCAACTCAGAACTGCCCCTGATTTACAGAACCTCCACCTGCAGCTTTGAAAACAGGCAGCACTTGAGGAGAGAGCAGCAGCAGCAGAACACATCCTGTGTCAGAAGAAGGGACCCATTGTCAGGGCTCAGGGAACTGCAGAGCCCAGCAGTCCCTGAAGGCCAGCACCCCTTAAATACATTTAATACATGTGAGCAATGACTTACTGACTTGCCTGTAGGTATGGAATTAAAAGCCAAGGAAGAAGAGGAAAAAGTAATCTAGATAAATGACTTTATTCCCTGAGGTGACATCCAGTCAGAGCATATCCTTAGCACTGAGCAAGTTTTAACAGAATTGTGAGGAGTGAACAGAGGGGAACACGGCTCCTCTCTCTGAACTACAAGTCTCTTCACTTCTGCCCTGCCTCTGTGAGGAAGATCTGAGGACAGTTCACTCAGCTGCACTAAATCCATTTGATGTGAGCTGAGGGGGGGCTGGGGGAGCACTGGGATGTCAGGGGAGGATTAGGGCTGCACCCTCAGCTCGTGTCAGCATGAGCAGGAGCTTGCTGGCTGGCTCCAGGCATGGGTGCTGCTGCGGGGGAGGGCTCAGAGCTGCATAGTTCTACCCTCTGCAATTATTTTCTTTAAAGTGCTGAAAGTGGAAAATAAAGAGAAGAGCAGCTGAACAGCCTGACAGATTTATCTTCTTCAGGGAAAGAGCACATACACCTGCACAGGCACCTTCTTCTTTAAAAAAAAAACACCAACAAAAAACCTGAGGTGATTGCTATCTGCAATCTTAACATGCTGGGTGGAGRGAAGAAATTCCATGAAAGGTGAGTTAATCCAACCCCTCCCGCAGCCAGATGCTCTGAAGTGCAGCCCTGAACAGCCCATGGGCACAGGGGGATTTAAAGATCTCTGTGCACCAAGCTGCAGTGATTTCTTTGTTCTGAAAGTTTCCCCTCACTGCAGCTCTTTTCCCAGTTAAACCAGTGCAAAGGCTCCCACCAACAGCAGAGAARGGAACCTCCAGGACTGCTCTAGACCCCAGCCCCTTCGTGCCCAGAACCATTCCTACCTGTAAGGACATTTCTATCAGCATCAGCAGCTTCTTGATGCCAATCCASACAGGCTTCCCTTTGACGTTCTGCGCGATCGTGCTGCGCTCCTTGTCCTTGAAGTTACCCAGGAGCTGGGGGGGAAATCATTGTAAAAAGTCACCAACAGGACACTGAGAGCAGCAATAATGGTTGTGAGGTTCTCTGTAAGGAGAAAGGGAATGGGAAGCTAGAAGGATTTGCTAGCTGAGAAGGAAAATTTGATGTAATGTCTCTTAAGCAAGGCGAAACACAAACAAAAAATTCTTTAATTCCCTGATATTTTTTCTCATAACATCCCTTATCCAACAGTTAGTGCTGTGCTTTTGTGCTGCACTCCAGGTCTTCTCCAGACCAGGGTCTACAAGGAAACAAAGGGTCAAGCCACAGGAAGTTTCCACACCTGCTGCAGGAGTGTCTGTGTCTCTCAGGCTTCACCACTGGGACAAGTTTGCCAGTGGCACCAAWGATTTGCCTGTTCAGTTGATTTTAACAGCCTTCAGTACTCACCACAACTCCCACTATGGCACAGAATAAGGAGACACTGAAGGCAAGAATTTATAAGGAACTTATAATTCCTCAGCAGCAAACACCTTCAGCTGATGCTGTTCCAATTCACCAGAGCTCAGCACGCTCCAGGCACATTCAGTTTAAGTGTCCCAATTATGCTCATTACCCACTTCCATGCCCTTGGAATGTTTCAAGCCAGACCACAAACCTTTCCCCAGACCTACTGTTGTATAATTTTGCCTTAATTTAATTCATGAAGAAGCAAATTGAAAAGCCTCAGGACTGCTACGTTATGTCAAGCGGGACGGCGTTACCAGACACAGCCACTGCAAAACCCCTCATTTCCAGCAAAACGTTGAGCCTTTTTGTCACCCTTGAACTTTTCCTCACCTCCAGAGCCTCCATGAGCTGCTCCCCTGTGGCGATGTTGGGCACGTGGATGGTGGTGCTGAAGGCATGGAGCATCTCCATCTCCTGCAGCACGTCCTTGCGGCTCGTGGTGCCGATGATGAGCAGCTTGCGGCCCTGCCCAGGAAAGGGAGCAGCAGTCAGGAGAGGGAAACTGCACACAGCCAGCCTGGGGAAGGCTCTGCTGTGGAACAGAATTTCTTAGAGAATGAGGATATGAGGTTGTTTRGGATGAAGTTTGAGCTATCCCAATCTGAGCCCCAAGTTTGAGCCTATATTAGAAGTTAAGAAGCTTGTGGTGCAGTTAGAAATTAAGGTGTGAGTGTATTAGATAGGATAGAGAGAGATCATAGTAGCTACCTTAAAGTGAGATTATTTTGCATTATTTTACACTGTATACCAATTAGAATGCACCTGTAACTGTAAACTCTCTGGAACTGTATTGAACCAGCCATTTGGAGCAATAAAGGGAGAACACATGATGTAACCATACTGGTTGGAAGTCTGTGCTGCTCAGGCCAGCTTCCAGATATGAATAAGGACCCTGCTTTCACTGCTAACCACAAATGATAAATGGGAAATGGCCATTTAARAACCCACTTCAAACAAGATTAATAGGATTAAATCTGTCAGTAATTGAAGTCACAACAGCAGCCACAGGAGACCAGGATCAGCTCTCAGGCAATGCCACCAACAGGGTCCAAGAAYGATGGTGCACAAAGCCCCACCACACTCACAGCTCCTGCTGAAGCCAGCATTATAAATAGCTGGATCCTCATTAAATTTAAAAGCCTGAGCAAACTCCCACTCCCAAAAGCTGAATTACAAATGACTTCTCRGGGGAACAGCCTGTCCTCAGGAGTCTGTGGGTACAGTGAATTCCCTGCTCTTGCACAGGCACTTCCAGTGCATTTCCAGCTCAGGCTTTTGAGCAGAGGCTGCTGTGAGTCCCTGAGCTCCTCCTGCAGCTGTACAGGACAGTCCCACTGCAGCAGCCCCCAATTCCCAAACCTGAGTGCACAGAGCACCCCGAGTCAGCCCAGGCAATAACAGGGTTTATGAATAATTGAGCAAGTTGTGGAAAACATCAGCTGCAAATGCAAATGCACTGCTGTTTGTTCAGCTTGCAGAGCCCTTTCCAGTGCTGTGCAGGGTTTGGACACTGCTCAGTGCTGCCTGCTAGGATTGTCAGGCAGATCAGCAGGATCACCAATGGGCTGGAAGGGGCCTGCCTGGCCAAGGACCCCCCTCTTTTGCTGTACAAGAAGTTTGGCTGAGGCTCCAAGAGTGAAGTGAATGTGCAGTGCCCACCTAGAGGGTGCTGGGCACTGCCCAGGCTCCCCAGGGAATGCCAGAGCTTCAGGAGCTCCCAGGGATGCCCAGGGTGGGGTTGTTGGGGGGTCTGGGCAGGGCCAGGAGCTGGATTTGATGATCCCTGGGGGTCCCTTCCCACTCAGGATATTCTGTGATTCTGTACAAGTTCTGTATTTCAACCTTATGACACAAAACTTCGTCATTATAAAAACAAAACCCTAAAAACTATTCCCAGAATGAATCCTGTAACTGCTTTGCATTCCCTTGACAGAGGATAAAAACCCACTTGCACACATCTTTGATGCACAGTGCATCTTCACAGGGTCTGTTCTTCCCCTGTACTCAGGGAACAGATTCTGCTCCTGCTCCAGGTGTTGGACAGAGGAAGATCCTGAACTGGGAACAAGCTCAAGTGCTCACTCCAAGTTTGGGGTTAGCCCAAGAGAGCACAAAAGGAAGGAACATCTGGCAGGGGGAAGCAGAGCATGTCCCATGTCACCAGAGTCACACAGGGCTCTGCTGGGGACACTGTGCTGCCCCTGCTGTGGGAATCCCAGTCTGCAGCACCACAGCACCACTCAGGCACCTCTCTGGGAAAGTGAAAATGGGGGAAAACAGCCAATTGCTGAACTGAAAATGCTGGGTTAGAACTGCAGGGGAAGCAGCTGATGGGAGGTTTCAGGGCTGAGGGTCCAACACTGCCTGCAGGTCACCTGGGGAAGGGCACAGTGTCCTCAGGAAGCAGCACCACAGCCATCCCATGGTATTTSTGCTGCTCCCACCAGAGCAGCACAGCCACAGCTTCACAGCTGCACAGGATTCCTTTTTGATGGTCCAGCAAGGCCAGGAAAATATTCCAGCATTTTACAAGTTTGAGCCAAATCTGGAAAATCTGACTGGCAAAGTTGAAAACCCAACACACTCAGTGGAGAGAAAGGGAATGGAGTTTGATCCTCACTCCCACAGGAACTCAGAAGCYCCAGCAGGTGCCCATTTTCATGGAACCATGGAATTGTGGGATGGTTTGCCTTGGAAGGGACCCTAAGACCATCCTGTTTCCAGGCCATGGGCAGGGACACCTCCCATGAGAGATTCCCAGCTAAAGCACTGCACAGACCAAGAGGATTAGGTGATGCTCAGCTGCAGAAAAGCTTTTTGCCTGCATGGAGACAAAATTCCTGCAGCTCTGCACTATGGAAAGGGTTGGTAAAACAGGGTGTAAACATTGCCCTGTGTGAGAGGAGTCCCCAGAACACCTGAAGCACATCCTGCTCTTGAGCCCACAGGGCTCAGAGGTGCCTCCAGCCTGTGGAGATGGCCCTGGCAGGGCAGCAGAATGCTCCAGGAGCACTCAGGGATTATCAGCACAACTCACTGAACATTTCACCTCAGTTCTGAGTGCCTTTGCTTTCACTGGCTCTGTATTTCCTCACAGCCTGCCCTCAGGAGTTCCCCCCGTGGTGCTGCTGTGGCTGGTGTTGCAGACCCTGTCACTCAGCAAAGGGCACAGCCCTGCAAGTGATGCCTTTAGTTTTAGCTTTTATGTTTTCCAGATTCCAGGCTGTTTTGGGTGTAGTTTTAAGCTTCACATTAAGTGCTAGTAGGTAGTAAGTAGACAAAGTCCTTGGTTTTCCCCTGCCGAAAACCAAGGACAACTTTCTGGCCCAAAAGCATCAACAACGATGGACTGAAGAGGAAAACAAGAAGGATGAGACTTCACAGCCTGGAGTTGTAATTGGACAATTAAATCCCAATATACAAATAGACCCAAGGGGACAGGGGGTGTGGCCTGGGGTTTTTAGGGGAAGATCAGGGGTTTTGGAAGGGCCGTCAGGGCTGGTTTGGATGTCCTGGGGTATCCTGGGGGCCTTTTAATAAATATTTGTTTTATTCTCTAGTTCTGTCCAGTCTCTGTTTCAGGTCAGCCATCCCAAGGCAACACAAGGAGATTGCTGCTCCCTTAGCCAGGGAATCCTAACCAGCCATACACAGAGCACAGAGAAAGCCAAGGACAGACTCCTGACCACAACTGAGACCTCCAAAAACACACAACAGCCCCTCCTGCAAGGGCTCCACCACCCAGACCCATCAGCTTCACAAGAGGTTCTCCTAAAAACTTCTTTATGGCTGTGTGGAACTCTCAAACTCCTGAACAGCTTGGGCAAGGGGCTGTGTAAAAAGTTTCCCATGAACTATGAGCATCTTAGAGGGGAAAAACTGCTCAGCTGCACCCAGGCAGTGTCTGTTCCCCAAATAGAGCTCCCAGCATGTGCACAGTGCCTGGCACACTGAGCAGGCATCAATCAAGGGATAACAGCCTCAGAGTGCTTGCCTGAGGGATGCTGCCCTCATACATTAATGAAGTCTGTGCCTGATCACAATAAAAATGGAATTCAGCTTGGAGTTTCATCAGGACAGGACACAGGGATGTCACCAGAGAGGGGAGTTTTACCTCCTGGCACTTCAGGTGTCCACTGATCTCACTCTCAGCCTTTCCCTCTCAGCTGCTGGAGCCCAGATGACACATTCCTGCTCCCAGGAGAGCTGCCCACCTTCTGGAATAATAATTATTTCCAATAATCCAGGAAACACTCCCTGCAGGACCAGTTCAGTGCCACACTGAGTCAGCTGCACCCAAAGCCATCAGGGCAGTGGGTGATTGCTGGTCTCTAAAGATCTCTAAAGCCCTGTGACCACTGAGGGAAACCACTGGCATCARTCCCTGTGGGAATATCAGCTCCATCTCACCCTGTGTGTGACCACTGGGACAGATTTACAACAGGAAAAAAGCAAAGCAGGATCATCATCACTGTGCCATGTGAATCCAGGAGCTCCTTCCTGTTTCAATTATAACTTCAAATCCATCATTTCTGAGCTAGGGGTGTTCACCTGGAGAAGGGAAGGGTCTGAGGACACCTGAGAGCCCCTTCCAGTGCCTAAAGGGGCTCCAGGAGAGCTGGAGAGGGACTTGGGACAAGGGGGAATGGCTTCCCACTGCCCAGGGCAGGGTTAGAAGGGATATTGGTAAGGAATTGTTCCTGGGAGGGTGGGGAGGCCCTGGCACAGGGTGCCCAGAGCAGCTGTGGCTGCCCCTGGATCCCTGGCAGTGTCCCAGGCCAGGCTGGACAGRGCTTGGAGCAGCCTGGGACAGTGGGAGGTGTCCCTGCACATGGTAGGGGTGGCACTGGGTGGGCTTTAAGGTCACTCCCAACCCAAACCACTCCATGTTTCTAAGATTCTGTTTAGCTGAAGTCAGAAAGCACCAGGGATGGTCAGAAATAGGGAATGACTTCCCTAAACAGATCCTTGGTCCAAACAGAGAGGTTTATAAAATCAGAGGTGTAGAGATGAGGGACAGACTGCTGCCTGTCCTTACAGAAACCAGGGAGCACAGGAAGGAATTATCAAACATCAGATAAACTGAACTAAAGGGTTTATCTCTCACCAACAGCTCAGCTGGACTCAGGCAAGCACGGTGCTAAGAATGGAAAGGCTYAACAAGGTTGAAAAGCACCAGGATGAGTTCCCAGAGGACACATCCATCAGCAATTTTTAGATATCTCTGTTAAAATCTATTCCCAGGTCCCTGAGCCACTGACGTGGTTGGGAGCTCCTCAGAACAGATGGCTACTCCACAAAAGTGCTTCCAATTTTTAACAGCTCCACCCAAAAGATTCTGATTTTTCCCTGCTTTCCTCAGAAGGAGCCATGCCTTCAGCTCCCTGCCTTTAAAGCTGACTCCTGGAAAGCAGCCACAGTGACCCCAGCACTGACAGGGCACGAGTCCCTCCAGCTCCTCAAACTTTCAGGCAACTCAAGAAAGTAAGTGAGAACCCCCAGGGCAGCACTGCCTGCCCCAGGAATTATGGAGGCAGCAGGAAAAGCCAGAAAGTGGAAAAGCTGCCCTCACCCAGCTGCTCTGCACTGACACACACCATGGGAGATCCTGGGATTTGCTCTTGGCACAGGACCCCAGAATGGTTCAGGCTGGAAGGGGCCATGGTGCCACCCCTGCTCCAGCAGGGTCATCCCAGAGCACACAGCACAGGGTTCCATCTGCTGAAAATTCACTTCTGTCATCCCCACTTTCTCCAGCAGCCATGGTGAAGGCAGTGTGCCACAGGTTCAGCCCACAGAAAATCAGGATTCAAGCCAAACTTCCCAAAATCAGGCATCTCATGGGAGTAAATTACCAAGGAAGGAGGAACTTAAGATGGTTTGGTGTCAGATTCACAACCAGGGCAGCTCCAGCCCAGTTCTTCCACACCAGAGATCAGACACAGGCACAGCCTTAGACCTGCATTCATCCAGTCCATTTTTAGGCAAAGTGCCCCAGTTTGGAGCCCAAGACCCCTCTGTGCTGACAGGGGCACAGCACAGAGGTGTGTCCTGCCCTTCTAGAAGAGGGATGATGAGCCCAGAGCTGGCCCCTCTGCAGGGATTTTCCCTGACTGAAGGACGTTCTCATGCTCAGAACTGTGGGACTTGAAGAAGCCACTTAAACCAAATTCTCCAGGATGGATTCCTCTGCCACAGCAGCCACTCCCAGGGGGAACCAGAGCATGACACAATTACAGACTCTGCTGTGAGCAACCTCAACACCTCAGTGGAGTCCCCAACTGCAGAATTTCAGCAAATCCAGCCAGCCCCAGGCAAGGGGAGCCTGAGCTCTGCTGGAACCAGGCACTGGTGACACTGAGGTGCCTCTGTCACCCWGCAGCTGCTCACTGTGCTCAGGAGCCTKGTACACCTTTATCCTGGTGTCTGGGGCTTGGGAACCCCTCACATGCAAAGGGAGAAACACAATTCCCCAGGTGTAACGCCACTGGTGACTGGAATGGCTTCCAACTCACACCAAGTGATGCAGTGGAACCAGGAATGCATCTGGGATTACATCAAACAACATTATTGCCCTGTAACTGTCATCAACTGGCCTCCAGTGTCCCAGTGAGAAAAGGGGCTGGGAGCAGTGGAAGGGCAGCCCCAGGAGGGGKTATCCCTSGAAGGGACGGGGCTGGGGGCTCTGGGAGCAATGAGGGCAGCCCCATGAGTGGGTCTCCCTTCAGGAAGGGCTGGGGGCTCTGAGAGCAATGGAAGGACATCCCCAGGTGTGAATCTCACTTTGCAAATGGGGCTGGGAGCTCTGGGAGCAATGAGAGCAGCCCCAGGAGTGGCTGTCCCTGGTAGGGAAGGGCTGGGGACTCACAAGGGCAGCCCCAGGAGGGGTTATCCCTCGGAGGGAAGGACTGGGGGCTCTGGGAGCAGTGGAAGGGCAGCCCCAGGAGGGGTTATCCCTCGGAGGGAAGGACTGGGAGCAATGAGAGCAGCCCCAGGAGGGGTTACCCCCTCGGAGGGCACCTGGCTCAGGCACACATTCCCGGCCCTGCCCAGCCCCGGCTCCGCTGGGATGCTGAGGGTCCCTCCCCCAYTGTGGGGAGCAGCAGGGAGGCACATGTGAGCCTCGCCGGGGCTGGGGAGCCTCCAGCCCTGTGTGACTGTGCATGTCGATGAAGCAGGCCGGGCTTTGGGAGCTGCTGCTGCTCAGTTCTCAGGGAAGGGCTTTTCTCCTGCTCGGCTCCCTGCTGAGCCAGCCCTTTTCAGCCTTTCCATCCCCCAGCCCCTGCTCCTGCACAACACAGGCAAACTCGATTGAATTAAAGACCCAAGAGAACATGGTTTATTTTCTCCTCTTCAAGGCATTGCAGAAAAGATTTTTAATTGGTTTAAAGAAAGATGCTGAACAAAATGCAATGGTTTTCAGTCCTCTTGAAGCAGCAGTAACAGATAGCACTATTTAACACTGCTGAGTGGAACCACAAGCAGGAGCTGTGACTGGCAATTTAAAGCAAGCTCAGAGAGGTTTCTCGTTTATTTAAAGTCTAAAGTGTTTACTCTCAAAAGAAAACCAGAACCTCCAAGTGTTTGCCCTTCCCACACCACGTTCCAATAACCCAGCCTTCCCTGGGAAGAGCAGCTTTCCTACCCCAATTCAACAGAGACACACACCTCGATGCATAATTAATAACATCTCATCCCTGAAACACTCCTCTGCCACACAGAGCCCACAGYGACTGCAGGGAGCTGCTGGCACATCAAGAATATCCCTGCAAGTGATGTGACACCCCAGGGAATTCATCATCTGGGCCACAGCAGAGGGAGGGGTGCAGACAGGACACGGGGATGGCTCCCACTGCCAGGGGGCAGGGATGGATATTGGAAGGAAATTCTTCCCTCTCAGGGTGGGGAGGCCCTGGCATGGATTTCCCAAAGAAGCTGTGGCTGCCCCTGGATCCCTGGCAGTGCCCAAGGCCAGGCTGGATGGGGCTTGGACAGCCTGGGACAGTGGGAGGTGTCCCTGCCATGGCAGGGGTGGGGTGGGATGAGCTGTAAGGACCCTCCCCACCCAAACCATTCCATGACTCTTTGAAATGAGCTCAGCATTTCAGACCCCCTCCATGAGTGAAACACTGCAGCAAAGGGGAACAGGTATTGTCTACCCAAGAATTCCCCTCAGCACAGGGATGTCCCAGCACATCCCATTTTCATGAGGAATGAAGCTAAACCATGATCCCAGTCCCACAGACCCCAGGCAGGGCAGGACCACTGATGCACCCAGAGCCTGGATTTGCATCTCAAATGACAGCAACCCCTGAGATCAGCCATTCCTTCCAAAGAAACTGCTCCTCAAGGGAACTTGTAACCTCAGAGGGGACTGGGAAGGTGTTGATGAACMCTCAGGATTATCCCCATCATGGGTTCCCCACTTGAGCTCAAAACCCCCAAAGAGTCTCCCTGCCCAAATCCAACCTTKTTCACAKTAAACTGCCACAGCAGAAAAGGCCTTTTCCTGCACAACTCTATTTCTTACACACAGCTTTGGGTTTTTAAATGGCCACGATCCCCACATGCCCTGGTTATCCCAGGGAACTCACTACAGGCACAGCAGGAAGAATCCTGACCCCAGAACTGTCAGAGCAGGGCAGCCCAGAGGGCCCAGCTCCCCCCAAGCCCTGATTCCCACAAAGCCAACACTGGACACTTAGGAAAAAAAGGAAAAAAAACCCCACATGATCAATCAACCAGTGACATTTCCTCAGCAAACTCACTCTCTACCCTCCAACAATTTATGGCTTAAGTCACCATAATATTGGCTGTCAAGGCAGAGCATCCCAGCCCCCAGGGCATTTCAAACCCTGCTGAGCACAAATCTCTGCAACAAGTGCAAACTTGGCAAATATCTGTGAGCCCCAGCCTGTGTGCTGCTCTTGGGAGCCCCAGGTGCCACCCAAAGGGCACACAGCAGCAGCACACACTCAGGAGGCAAAAGGACAATTCAATACTTTCTGTTCCTTTGAAAACTGAACCAAATCAAGTTCTATTTTCCTGTTGATTCATGGGAACCATGTCCTGGCACTGAGGTCAGTGCCCACAGGAGATGCTGTGAGCAGGAGTGGCTGTGCTGCTCCACACAGGCAGCTGCTCTGTTCCAAGATGTGATAAAACCTGGATGCTGTTGTGTTACAGACTTCACGTGGCCCAGAAAGCTCACTGGGAACATCTTTGTTCTCCCAGGCTGACAGTCACACAGGGAACTCAGGGCCTGTGGCATTCCAAAGGAGTTCAAAGTCCTGGATTTGAAAGGTCTTCTCACCAAATTCTCTAATGAAAACAACACTCACACACACACTCCTGTGCCAGGRTATTAAACATGACACAAAACTGACTTCACCCACACTGTGCCTCTCTGCTTTTTCCTGACACACCTTCCAAGGTGYTCCTGGTAGGATGTTATTTATTCATGCAGATGCTTTCACACACAAAGAAGAAACASAGTGAAGGACAGGAAAATGGCAGAGAAGAAAGGAGTCCCTGCCTGCCTGTCTGAGGCAGCACGAGCTGCAGAACCCTCAGCACTTGTGATGCTCTCAAATCTCATCGAGCCACAAAGTGCAAACAGACAGGATCAGCACGAGAGACAAGATCTGAAGCTTCCCTCAGTCAATGTAATTAACACCTGATCATTTCAAGTTAAGAACAAATTAAAGCCCTGACAACCACAATCACAGATTACACAGGAATTGATTTATAAATAGGGAGGGAGCACGTGGCTGAGCCAGGGGGGGATCTGGCCTGAGCAGCTCCTCAGAGGGCAGGCAGTGGCACAATTCAGCTTTACATGCTGAAGGTTAAACTGCTTCCCTCAGTCAGTATTTTTAGGACTAACTGCAGAAGATTCAGCCCCCAGTAATTAGATATTTCAAGATGAATCCCTTGTGGTTATCCCAGAAATGTCCAAGTGAAGGAAGAGCAGCAGGCTGGGATTAACATGGCTGACTCAGACAAAAGCATTGACACCACTGGCAGCTCTCAGGCAGACACAAAGCTCCCACTGTCCCAATTCCTGCAGGAACAGGGCATCCCTGCCTTACCTGAGGGGGAGCTTTCTTCAGCAGCACCAGAAGGGCTTGCAAGACCAGATTGGAGAACCGAGGTCCAATTGGGACATAATCTGAAAGGAAAAATGCATTTTGATGGAGCAGATGCACATTTAAGCCACTTCACTGTATCAAAAACCAGTTCAGTGCTCATGAAGTGAATGGTGCCAGATAATTTCCAGTTTGCAATGTCTCAGCATTGCAAATACCTCAGTATTTCTGCAGCAGCCAGCACAGCTGTCCCTCCTCCTGACTCACCTAAAAGTCGCTCGATGTCGTCCACAACCACACAGCTGAGCTGGGACTTGTAGGCATCATCAAAGATCTGRAAAACAGCAAAATATCTCAGTGTTAAAGCTCAGCCACAGGACCATGACAGCCACAGCTGGGCCTGCTGATGTGGGTTCAGCTGAGCACAGCAGCACTGAGAGGAACAATCTGAGAATGAAACAGGTAGGTAATGAGAGATCAGGCTCCCTGCAGGCAATAAAACACTGCCATCTCCACAAATTCRGTTTATTTATTCATTTACTCCCCACTCTTGGCAACAAGCAGCTGCCCTGAGGTTCACTGTAAGCCTGGGAGAAACCAGCACCATTCCTCTGTTTCTGGAGCTGGGGCAGCATTGATAATGTAACACACACACACACACACAGCTGTAACACAGCTGTGGAGCTTTTCTCCTCAGCCTGGGTATTGGGTCCTGTCCAGAACAGCCCCCTGCAGGGAGAAGGGACTGACTGAGGTGTGGATCTCAGCCCCAGCCACCCTCCCTGGAGCAGCACAGGGTGTCCTGCACA
Source organism: Alauda arvensis (assembly GCA_902810485.1). Lineage (NCBI taxonomy): Eukaryota > Metazoa > Chordata > Aves > Passeriformes > Alaudidae > Alauda > Alauda arvensis. The sequence continues at coordinate 207,509 of CADDXX010000565.1, forward strand.
GCCCTGGCTGTGAGCAGTAAGGACAGCAGTGGTGCTGCAGCCCTGCCTCCAGCAAACCCTGATTGCAGTGAATCCCAAGGCTCCTTTTGGAATCCAAGACACAAACTGGACTGTCATTGCTTCTCCCAAGAACCCTCCTTCCCTTACAAACCCTACAACCCTGCACCAATCCATCAGAGTAACATCAGCTCACAGGCTCCATTCAGTACCATTCCTCTGAAGGGTAAGTGCTGGGCTGCTTCAGGAAATGAAAATGTTCAACTCCTTCACATTCCCTGGCTCCYCAGGCTGTTAAAGCTCCTGTTTAACCAAAGACCCCAGCTCAGAATGGTCCTGGTCCCACCCAGGAAGGATCTGCTCTCCCCAAGTGCAGCCCTGAGCCCTTCCTGCCTCCCCTKCACAGGCAGAGCTCCAGACCTGCTCATCCCAGATCTGCTCTGCTGCTCCCTGCCAGGATCCCACACCAGAACAGAGCCTTGAAACCCTCCCCAAGGAAGTGCCAGAGCCACAAAAACACTGTGACAAGAGTCTGGAGGGACAGGGCACAGAGAATGGCTTCCCACTGCCCAGGGCAGGGATGGATGGGATATTGGGCAGGAATTGTTCCCTGGGAGGGTGGGCAGGCCCTGGCACTGGGTGCCCAGAGCAGCTGTGGCTGCCCCTGGATCCCTGGCAGTGCCCAAGGCCAGCCTGGACAGGGCTGGGAGCAGCCTGGGACAGTGGGAGGTGTCCCTGCCATGGCAGAGGTGGCGCTGGGTGGGCTTTAAGGTCCCTCCCAACCCAAACCATTCTAAAATTCCATGACACATTCAACTTTACAAATAAATACATGCAGGATTTCCAGGCCTAGAGAGAGCAGAAAATACCACCCCAAAGGTAATTCACCATCCCAAAGGTAATTCACCATCCCAAAGGTAATTAAGTGACCTTTCCCTCCCAGAGAGAACGCAGAACTGGGCTGTCACCAGGACACACACATACCTTCTTCATGGCCTGGCACTTGGCTGTTTCAGAAAACCCAATCATCTTATCAGGAGAACAGATCTTGATAAAGGGGAAGTTGGATTCCTCTGCTATTTTTGCAGCYAAAGCAGTCTTCCCACTGTGGGGGGGCCCTGAAGCAAAGGACAAACAGGAATAAGCAAAGGAGAAAACAGCTCTGACAAAGCTCAGTGTGGGTGATACTCAGGGGATGTTCAGAATTCCATCCACAGGTCTCTGCAGTGTGAAATGAGTGGTTTTCTTGCTTGCAGAAGGAGCACACTAACTCCTGGTGCAACCCAATCCTCCACATGAAGGCAATGAATGGAACTACCTGAGCATATGCAGAATGATTTGCCATGGCACAAGAGAGGGCATTACACTTTCTGTAGGAGCAGCCATGGCACCAAAATGTGTGAGTTTGTGTTTTGGATTAATTTCTTGAGCTTAAGTCCTGCCTCAGTGTGATCTCTGCTGGCACCTTGGCAAACAGGTCAGCAGCAGAACACAGGGGAACATTGGCAAAGACAATGTTATTTGCCAGAATAATTCAGAGACCAAAGACACACCTGAATCCATCCAAACATGGATCTGTCTGGAGGGACAGAAGAAATTGCTGGGCACTGACACAAAGAATTACTCAGGGTTAACTCCAAAGCAACAGTGGAAACCCATTTTACTGGACTTCAGGAAAGGAAAAAGGGAAGAGATAAATAACAAATTCTACTCCAATAAAACAAAATCTCCTCCAAAATCTGTAACACAGATACTGGAACCAGTTTCCAATATCTGGAAACTCTCCTTAGTCAGTAACAGTCTGGATAGAGGGGAATCCACCTTTCTGACAGAGACACCTAAATGTGCCTGTTTGAACTCAGCTAATTGCCCTGATGAGCTCTCCAGTGACTTCAAAGAGAATTCAGACAACTGACTCAGCTGGAGACATCACTGTAAACCAGCCAGGTTCAGGTTATTCACTGGGTACATSTGGTGAGTCACTGGGTACATTCCCTTGCTCCAAGCACAGGATTCCCTCTGGCTGAGGAGATTTTGAATCCCTGTGAGAGACCAGAGTGTTCCTCTGGGTCTCCTGGATGGGCAGCAGCCAGGACAGGGGGAATGGGCTCACACAGCCTGCTTGAAAGAGCATTGGCTTTGATCTGACACCGTGGAGAAGGCTTCCAAAACTGTCTGAGGATTTGAGTGACACGAGGGTTTGATTGGTGTGGTTTTTATTATATCACTGGGTGTATAGATATTAGTTTTAGGTTTCTCTGTATTCTCATTATTGGGCAAATATGGAGGCAGATCAATGTGATGAAGTCACATTTTCCTGTTTTTCTCTTCCCTTTCCTCTTTGCAAAGGGTGTTGGGTTTTTAGGATTGAGTAAAGGTGTGATTTCACTGTGTGACTTGGATTTTAGTGATTGGATTTTAGAGGAAAACAATGTTAACGTAATTTAGATTATAAAAACCCAGCTGCTGTTCCTGGGCGGGGAGAATTCACTTTTCCAGCTGCTTGTGAACACCACGCTGGCCTGACTGAATTTAGAGATAAGGATTTTAAAATAAATATCTTCAAACTGCAACTCAAGGACTCTCTGATCCCTTCTTCCAAGCAYGGGCAGTGAGAAAACAGCCGCTCACCACAGCCCGGGGTTATCTCAGAAGAGATACCCAAATAGCCAAAGCAATTTCCCCCAAGCAAAGTGAAAGAGCCCAATCCCATTTSTCCCCTGAGGTGTTTCCTGCAGGTGCAGGAGGGCAGAGGTGGGCAGGGGGCACTGCCAGCAGCAATCCCCAGCTCCCTGGGCTGTACCTTCCAGCAGGACGCTGACCAGGGGCGTGCGGTCGCTGTTCTTGGTCTGCTGCACCAGCAGCTCCCCATCATCCAGCACCCTCGTCACTGGGTCCCCCCACTTGATGATGCCATTCATGATGTAGCTGGCATAGTCCTCCTGGTTGGTTCCAAATGCCTGCAAGGAGAGAGGGAAGGCTTCTTTCACCAAAAAAATGTTTCGTCCCAGCAGAAAAACCATGAAATGATTGAASAAAAATGACCAGGAGCAAGGCTCTGGAAGGGAGACAGGCACTGGTGACTCACAGCATTCCAGCTCAGAGGGCTGAGCACAGGTGGAGACCAGACACGTTCACAAACATCTTTTCATACGCCCTCACAACCAGTTCCAGTCAGTGCAAGTCCCCAGTGGGWTCTGACTCCACACTGTGTGGAGACAATTCTCAGAAATGAGGCTTAAACCTCCTCCTMCAGSCCAGGGTAAAGCTGTCACCCTGGAACTGAAGTGGCCTAAAAGGGAAAGCCATGACAAGGAGAAGAAAGCCCCAGCTGTTCTTTACCTGTTCCTGTTCTCTTTATGACTCTCTGGGCAGCAACAGGCACACAGAGAGCTCAGAGCTCCCAATTTCACAACATCTCAGCCCAAAGGAAGCTGCTCCCTCCCATCACTGCCTGCCCTGGTGGCTGCTCTGCAGTGCCCCAGTGCCCACTTACTGGTTTGATATCGTTCTCCAAGGATGCAAAGAAGTCYCCTCTGGTCACACGCAGGCTCTCTGCCTTCTCCATGTCCACCTCCACTTTGTTGCTGGCCTAGAAAGGCAATAAAGGACCCTGAGGCCCAGCAGCASCACACAGCTCCTCCCCAGCTTCCCTCCACAGCCCTGTGGCTGCTCTGGGTCAGTAAGAAAACCACTTCTGTGGGGGCATTTGCTGGGTACCCCTGGAGCCACAGCCCAGCCCCACAGAGCCATCCAGGGCAGCTGTCCCACCCCACAGGGTGATGCTGAAGATGTCTCTGACCCCATTTCAGAGGAGCTCAGGGCAGGACTGAAGCTCTGGCCCATCCTTGGTGCTGCTGTGCTGCAAAGCAGGAGTCAGAGAGGCTCAGGCTGGTGCCAGTGTGGGACTGACCYCACCCCAGTTCAAAGTCCTGGAACTTACTGGGATTACACAGGCACCCTTCAGAGACAAAGAAACCACATTTAACAAATAAACCACATTTAACTCTCAAAGACAGTCTCAGGAACTCCCCTCCAAGAGGCACCTGCAGAACAGAGTGCACCTGAGCACGGCAAGGAAAAATAACAATAAAAATGATGACATGGTGCTTGTCTTGAAGAGCAGCAAATGCAGCCCCCAAAGAGCAGCCACAGGAACCCAGCCTGGGCAATGCTCCTGTGCCAGAGCATGGCTGAAAGCAGAGTCCCTTCCCCCAAAAACACCCAGCAAGCACAAACACAGGCTGCAAAYACACAGCTGAGTGGGTCTTTAGTGCAGGTGATCACTTTTCTACTTTGCAGAGGGAGGTAAAGGTACCTAAAACATTCAATATATTCCTGCAGTTGTGTGTACACTTSAAACCAGGGGGGCTCTTACCTCCCCAGCCTTTAATGAGTTCCTGTTTTAATTTTTCACACACACACACATTTTGAGAGCTAATCACAAGAGTTTAAATTATTCAGGAGACAATGCCCCTTCATTTTCCATTTGTGCTCCTGCTTCTCACAGGTGCTTCTGAAAACTAGGTCAGGCCTATGATGTATATTTTAAATTTTCAGCACTTGCAGGGAAGAATRAAGTACTTGACTGCATCATTTAGCTAAAAGCAACTTCAGAATAAAGAATATTACCCCAAATTACTATGTCAAAGTGTTTGAAAAGCCAARTAACACGTGGCCAGCTCCCCTGTGGAAAACACATCCATGCATCACTGAGATGTGGCTCACAGAGCAGCCCCAGGAGGGGACTGCTCATTCACATTTGCACATTTTGCCATCTCCCCTTTTCCCACGTGACTTCTTGGCACAACAGGGAATAGATCAAAACACCAGTGCTCCCCAAACTCACCCAAACTCAAGCACTGAGAAAACATCAACTACAAGCACAATTAATTATTTAAGGACAATGTTTTGCCTGCAAAGGGAAGAATCCAGAAGTGCTGATTTTTTTTTTTTTTGAGACAGAGCACAAGAAAATGAGAAAGTGATGATGTCTGTGGTTTTTTTTCTGCTATATGAAACAAAAATTTGTCAAGTATTATGGTTATACAAGACTAATTAGCAGGAGGAGTAATTTTTCCTGTAGAAAGAGCACTCCCAGGAGATCCAAATGTCTAAGCAGCAAATGATTTCTCACTTAAATCAAAGTGTGATTTGCTCTCCTCACATCTGAGGCTGAGCAGATTTTTACTGAACAGCCCTGTGCTGTGGGATTGATGTCCAGGGCTTCTCCCAGTCSTGGCCAGGGGCAGGGGCTGTGCCTCAGGCTCCTTCCTCACCACCTCATCAGCTCACATTTCAACACCACTCATTACTGAGCCTTGCATGTGCCCCCACAGCCCTGACATTTCCTGGCCCTGAGCTCCCCCCTGCAGACACCCTGAGCCCCCAGCCTGTGGCACTGGGAAGGCAGGGAGATGTTCCCAGGGAGCAGAGGGAGCTGGGAATGCTGCATGGATCAGGGGTGATCACCCTGTCAGCACTCACCTTGGTACAAAGCCCTCTGAATTCAACCAAGACTTGGAGCAAAGGATTCCTTCCACAGCTGAAACACTTCTCCACACAAAGCACATCTCTGCTGTTGTGGTTCTTGCATCAGGAAACTGAGCATTCCCTGATCCCAGCACACTCACACTCCTCATAACCCTTCCCCATGCTTTCCTCAGGCTGAGGAATCCCAGTTTAATCATTTCCCACAGAAATCCCTCCTGTATCTCTGACCCTCTGCTGCCATTCCACACCCTGGCTCTGGAATGATCCAAGTACACCAGGGATTTTATCCATGATGTATCACAGCCCCACTTCTGCTCTTTACCTCTCCTGGTAAATTGTTATTTTGCTATTTTCACTGACAGAGACTGAGCTGGGATTTCCAGACCATTCCAGCTCCAAGAACTTGAGCCCAGGTGATGGTCAGGTCAGTCYCCATCCCTGTCTGAGGTCTCTCTCCCAGTGGACACCCAAAATTCACTGGCAYCTTGTGCACTGAATCCTTTCAAATGCCCCCTGCAATCTCCTCTGGTGACCTTTGTCTGTATGTCCCCAGAGCAGCTCTGAGGCTGTAACCTCCCCCTCCGTACAGAACATTTATGGGCACACTGAGCTGGCTGCTCTAATTCCCACCTTGTCTCCTGGGCCCCATGCACAAACTGTGCTCAAGACTTTCCATTTTTAGCAGAACATCCTCAAAAGCCACCCCTTCCACCACAGCAAGCTGTGCCAGAGGCACCTGGAGGGCAGGAAAAGGGAAGAGGGAATTCAGAAGGAAGGAAAAGCCCAGAGAAAAGGTGGTGCCCACATGAATTTCATCTCCTMAGGTACACTGATAGGCCTCTTTCCATTTGGAAGTAAACATTCAATATTCCAAACATGATTACTTTGCCTTTTTTGCCCCAGTGGGAGATGACAGCACTGACCTTGATGTGCCTGTTCATGGCAGTGGACTGAGCAGCTCGGACCAGCCCTTCCAGCTCAGCCCCACTGAAGTTTTTGGTCTCCACTGCCAGCTCTGCAATGTCCACATCCTCAGCCAGCAGCTGGTGCTCCCTCATCCTCACAGTGTGGATGTGCAGGATCTGGAATCTGCCCTTCTCATCTGGCAGGCCTGGGATGGGGAACAGAGCACACCCAAACCCCTGAGCACAGCACTGCAAATCCCCCTCCCTCCCTTCCTTCCACAGCCCCTTCTCACCACAATGAGGGTATTTGATGATGTTTTTCCCTGAGGACATTCAGTGACATTAACTGTAAACTGAGCAGTGTCAGCACCAAAGCAGAGAGGAAAGCACAAGGCTGAGTTTTGTTCCTCAGGGTTCCTCCAAGTTGGTTGCTCTCAGATTTCCACCCCAGGAATGAGAATCTGGTCACCCCCTGGCATCCCTCAATCCACTTCCCACCTTGCAATTATCATGGAATGGTTTGGGTTGAAGGGGCCTCAAAGCCCACCCAGTGCCACCCCTGCCATGGCAGGGACACCTCCCACTGTCCCAGGCTGCTCCAAGCCCTGGCCAGCCTGGCCTGGGGCACTGCCAGGGATCCAGGGGCAGCCACAGCTGCACTGGGCACCCTGTGCCAGGGCCTGCCCACCCTTTCCATAACAGATTTCTTCCTTATATCCCATCTGACCCAGTCCTCTGTCTATTAAAAGTCTCTTGTTCCTTGCCCTGTCACTACAAGCCCTGGTAAAATCTGTTCTGCTCCTCTATCCCTGAGTGCCCTTTCCCAAGGGGTCACATCCACCCATTACTGAATCAACTGAAAGTTTACTCTCCCAAAATCCAGAGCCTTTTCTCCCCATATCATTCCTATAAAATGTTCCTTTCCATCAGCTGAGGTGATCATTTCCCAGCCTGCACCTCAGCAAGTCCTTTCTGAAGCACACAAGGGGTGCCACAGAAGATCCTKCTCTCAGAAGTGCAAGCTGTCAGTCTGGCACATCACCCTGAGCCCCCCTGAGCTCTGCTCCTCCAGCCTCTGCTCCAAGGATCTGGTATTTGCACTGGTTACTGTTTGTGCTGAGGGGATGTGAAAAGACATTTTACATGCACAGTTCCCAGGAGCATTCAGTCCTTGTCACCTGATCATTTATTCCAGGGTCACTGAGCTGCTCAGCAGTCCCAGGCTGTTCTCTGCTCCCTCTTTCTGCAGTGAATTGTTACCCCAGCCACCCTTTGGGCTCCACCACAGCCTTCACTGTCCAAATTCTGATCTCAAATGCAAAGTCAGTGATGTGTTCTCATGAATCTAAGATGATCTGGGCTTGCTTTCTTTATAAAGCCTACAWGATCAGATATTCCCTAATCCACCCCACACTGGGGGAGGCAGATRTGCACAGTTACAAAGCTCCCTTTCTAGTTGCTGACAAACAGCTGCTTTTCCAGTTGCCAGCTGAAATGGCAAACCAAGCTCTTGGCCCACTTTTAGTTCACCCACTGTTCTTGCCTGGCCTTCCTGCAATTCCACCCAGGAATGATCTGCTACCATTATTTGCCTCCTTTCCTTCACAGGGGAGATTCAGGGTCCTGCCTGCCCATCCCTGCCCACTCTGCTAGGCAGAAACTGAGATCAGGGTTATCAGCAGGGAAGCCCAGAGTGGTATTTTATTGGTCTGATTTATTTATGTTCTGGAGGGAGCTGCAGGAAGTCCAGCACCTGAGCCATCCAGAGGATCAATGTTCACATTATGATGTGTATTTGCTTTGCTTCATGGAGCTGAGGAGCTGCAGTGTGCTTACCAATCTCCATCTTCACCTCCAGCCTCCCTGGCCTCAGCAGGGCCTCATCAATCAGGTCAGGTCTGTTGGTCATCCCTAAAATCAAAGTTAAAACCAAAACTGTTATCTGAGCTTCCTGAGTGGGTTTCCAGCCCCTGGTACAGCCCACAGAGCTAGGGACTCAATGAGTCCCAAGAAAACAGACAGGAGACACTCATCTCTCGAATGCTGGGGAATGCCCTGAGGGAGAGCCAGGGCAACAGGGATCAAAGCTGTGCTTGTGGCTGTACCTGCTGTCCCTGTGCAGGGCTCCTGCAGCAGGACAAGCACAGCTGCAGCAGCCCCACTCCCCCACAGGCTGTCCTTGCAGGTTTCCCTAAACTATGAAACCCCCCCCTTATCAAAAACTAAACAAGGAAATTGCTGAAAGCAGCCACACCTGCCAAGCACAGCAGCATCTCCCTTTAAACCTGCTGCTGCTCCCAGAGCAGCCATGGCACCAGCAGTGCTGCCCCAGCCCCCAGGACAGGCAGGCAGCCCCACATACCAATGACCAGGATGTTGTTGAGCTGCTCCACGCCATCGATTTTGGAGAGCAGCTGGTTCACCACGGTGTCGTGCACGCCCGTGCTGCCAGCCATGCTGCCCCTCTGCTTGCAGATGGCATCAATCTCGTCAAAAATGATGATGTGCACCCCACTGTTGGCTCCGAGCTGTGGGAGAGAGCACGKGTCAGGAATGGCAGCAGCCTGATTGCTGAGAGCAATCCAAAATCAACAGTGAGCTCACCCTGAGCTCAGCCACAGCACTGATACAGCCTGTGGGTGTGGGTGTGGGTGTGTGTGTGTGTGTCACCCCTTCCCAGGGAAACATCCTGCCCATCTCCTGCCCAGGGGGCTCAGGGGGCTCTGCCCAAACTCAGGGCTTTGCAGTTACACAGGTTCCAAGGCAGAGCACAAGGCTGAGCAAAGGCCAGAGCTGGCACACACAGCTCAAAGGGTCCCAGCACTCAGTACCTGGGCAGGGGACAGGAACAAGGGTTGTCTGTGCAGGGAGGGATGCACCAGGGTGGCAGCACCCCAGGCTGGACTGGGGTTAGTAAATACACAGCTTGCCAGGGAAGCTTTGTTGGTAATGTTTTTAAGGAGCCCAGTCAGACCCAGAACTGCCATTTCCAGGTTCACTCAGGGGTGAGGCACTTGCAGCTGGTTAAGAGAACAGGATACTTTTTGTGACTGCATGATGAAGCTTTTCCCCTTCAAATCCCACCTGTGAAACATCTTTTGTGGCCAGTGCAGACCACGTTATCACTGGGGGGATGTGCTGGCCCTGGCAGTGTGCCCCACACACAGGCAGCACAATGCCAACCTTTTGGAGACCTTTTTAATCTCCCAGCTGTCATCAGGCCCAGCCCCTGCAGCCAACCTGGAGTGCATTTGAGCAGGTGTGTTATTGCCAAGGGACAGCAGCTCCCTGAGACACTGCAACCACCAGGGAGCAGGGTGATGCTCACGTGGCTCTGTGTTACCACACAGGGCTGATTGACTGACTAATAAACTCTGCTGCTGAAGAAATGCAATTATTTCAAGTCACCACCAAAATCTGCATCTTGTGAGCGGAATAAAATTAAGGGATCATTTGCTAATGACTCCTGAAAAGCCTTCTCTGTATTTAAATGTGACTAGCCTGACATTTGATTTTCTTTACCAGAAAATGTATTGAGATCAAGTGATCCACAGCAGAGAAAAATTACCATAGCACACATGAAAGAGGTACTTACACCATGAAATTAAAGTCTGGGGTTTTGAAAGCCAGCTAAAGCAATGGATAAAAAAACATCACTGGAAAAAAAACAGAACCTTCATCTCCACTTCCAGTTTCAAAATGTCTAATTTTAAGATATTATTGTCATCCATTAGTTTTCTGCTGAGAAAAATTAACCATGTACTGATTGTAACACTTCAAGTGCTACAACACACCAATATACCTGAAACCCTGAAAGCTTATGTGCCAGCTTCATTTAGTAAGGAAAATCCAAACAGACTCAAAAAACCCACAGAGGAAAATCTGTACAATGTTTTAAGGCCTTTTGGAGCAGGTGACAGCACATGGCCCAAGGCAAGCAGGGTGGCCAGTGCTGTTTTACCCCCAAATAACTGTGCATGCAATCTCAGCACAGTGCAGAGCTGAGCCCTGCTGCCTTTCCAGCTTCCAAAACTGCTYCCACAACTGAGTGTGAGCCTGCCCAACCCCAAACTCCACGAGTCACCAGCAATGAGCACAACCCCAAGCCAGGCAGTGACTCTGCCTTTAATGCAGGCAGCAATTTTCAGACCCCAGACCCTTCCAGGCACATTCCCAGCACTCCCCACCCCTGGGTGTGCTCACCCTCCTCTGCTCCTCCTCTGCATCAGCAAACAGCTTGCGGATGTTGGCCTCGGACTCTCCCACGTATTTGTTGAGGATCTCAGGCCCGTTCACCACCTTGGGCTCCCTGGCATTGAGCATCTTCCCGATCTGCCGAGCCATCAGCGTCTTCCCACAGCCCGGGGGCCCGTACAGCAGGATGCCCTTGACGTGCTTGCAGCCTGCAGGGAGAGGGGACAGGCTCAGGGAGGCTGGGGACAGCACTGAGGGGGCTGGCAGGTGATTTATTAAAATATGAATATCGATCTAATATCCAACTGTGATGGACAAAAACCCCTCTAACAGTTAAAGTTAGAAAGTGTATGGTTATTACTACACCGGCTCCCTAATGCGCACTGCCAAGATCACAGGTAATTACAAAGCCTTTTATTCACAAAAGTGTTGAATACACAAAATACAAATGCAKATTCACACCCCTGTCACCTCCTCTTCTCTGCTTTGTATGCTAATTAACAAAAAGGTCATTAAGCACACGTAGTTTGTTCTCTGAAATGAGTCGGTGGTCTTTTTATGAGGAGTGGTCACCTAAAGGAGGAAGTCAAATGAGTCTTCCTCATCTAAATTTTCAACCCTTTCAAAGCAGATGTGATTGATGGATCCTTGGTAAAACTCCTTATTTCCCGTTTTCCAGGGCTATTTCAATGCCTTCTAGAAACAGGAGGTTTGCAATTGTCYTGTGTTCCTGGGATTTCATTGCTCAGTTTCCCTGTTTTTCCACTGAAAACACAGCTACATAAACATGAAGCTGATAAGCAATGAGTGAGTAGATCTGGGATAGTTTATCTCTTTATATTCTTCCAACCATCCTCTAATTTTAACTGATTTCAGCAAAGCTCCTCTCTTCATTTCAGCCATATCAGCAAATCTATTGTTAACTACAATTTTAACTTCTGTAAGAATCTTTACTCCTTTAAAATTAGTGTCTCACAGGGATGGGCCTGAGCTCTGCTCAGAGCAATTCAAACCCAGGTGGGAGCAGTGTCACCCCCAGGATGTGCCAAGGGAATGGCAGTTCAGTTTGTGTCTCACAGACACGATGGATCCTTGACAGCTGCACACTTAGGATTTATTATTTGTCTGTATCAAACAAGCAGTGAGCAAGAGATACAGAAAAAAACAACATCCATGCAAACTAAATCAAGAGACAAAATAAAAAACATTCTATAAGGATTTTCTCAACCAATAGCTTACAATTAACAAGTTTAGTGTCACATCACTTTAGCAAATCAGAAAACTACCCACGTGGGTTCCAGGTTAACAAAAGCTTTCTATGAAGTTAAAAACAATACACAATAATTCATTATTTAGTTTGAAACTTTTTCTATATTTGTAAAGCAAGGTATCTAAGTTCTTTAAATCCTGAACCATCAGCATGAGTTCTTGTTCTTGTTCCCTCTAACAGACACAAATGTATTTTCTTAGCTCCTAATTTCCTACTTTCCCATGAGAATTTGTAGAATTTCCCAGCTTCTCTCAGCCTCCTGTCAACTTCTTAAAAACTCTTTCATCCATCCTGGGTTCTCTCCTGCTTTTAGGATTCCTACAAGGGAAAACAAGCTCTAGAACAAGCTGGAGCTCCTGGTCAGGAGCACACAGCACCAGAGATCCCTTGGGACATGAGGCAATAACATCATCCTCACCAAGAGGAGGCCCAGGGGTGCTGCTCATCCCCAGGGACACAGGGGCTGCACATTCTCCTTCTCCCACCCTGCACACCAAGCAAGGCACACACAGGTCAGACACACCCATCTGATTCTTGGAGGAGAAAATGAGGAATATTGTGTGATAAGGCCAACTTTTCACCCCTGTACTGGGTGAATCCCACATCACACATCCAGTTCTGGCTGCACATTCATAGAATAAACATTGAGAAAACTGAAAAAAAAATTCCAACCAGAGCCACCAGAACCATCAGCCCAAGATCCTTCACCTGTAATTGGAAAGGCCTGAAATATTCTAATTTGTTCAAACAACAGGACTTTGGACACTGTGTATGAGAATTTAAATTCTCTCCAGTAGGAAAAGAGAGGATTGCTGCAAGCTGAGGCTGGGCACACCCCACTCAGTGACAGGCACACCTGTCCCAGGTGTGCTCACAGCTCCTGGGAGAGGCTGCAGTGTGAACAAGAAGAGTTTTCCTGAAGGATTTGTGGAATTGTGGATATACAGCTTGTGAGCCCCTCACATGTGTCATCAATCTGCTGCCTCTGAACATCCTCATGCCCAAAGTGCCCATGCCCTGCCTGAGGGGAGGCTGTGGGACCAGCCCCTGTCCACAGCCAGGGCTCTTCTGTTCCTTTACCTGTCAGCTCTCAGACCAGATGTGACCAGGAGGAAAAGTAACTGCACAAGGATGAAGCTTTGGCCTGGGAGCTGCTGGTGGAAATCCCTGCAGCAGGAGAGCAGAGATTGTGTATCAGCTTCTAAACACTGAGCACCAGGCTGAGGGAAAGGCCCAGAGGAGAGAGGGGACATGGCTGAGTGGTGGTCTCAGGAGTGCTGGGACTCAGAGGGGTTTTCCATTTTTTCATTAATGTATGAAAATCGATTTTTCACTCCATTCCTGTGCATTGACTTCTTTAAGAATGTGACCCACCCAACCAGAGCCCTGCAGAGCTCAGGATGCACATTAAAAGCAAAACCAAAAAAAGACAGCAAACTGATGGCCCCAGGTTCAGCCTGGGGGGACCTGAGCTCAGTTTCTGCCAGGCTGAAGGAGCTGGAGCGCATGGAGGTGTGTGCCAGCCCACAGCATGACCTCCCTCCTGCTTTCTGGCTTGTCTCAGCTCCATGGTAACCTCACCCCATCCCACAGAGCCCTCAGGGCAATTCTGCCTGTAAAGGACAAACACTTATCCCTTATCACCTTCCCACCACTCTGCTGTGATTTCATTTCCTCCTGAAGGTTATGGCAATAAAGAATTGATTTCAGTCTGAATAACTGCTCAATATCCCTTCATTCCTGTGACCCCACATGCTCCCATCCCTCYCTCTCTGGCTGTTCATTCACTGCAGTTCCAGGAGGACACTGCCATGAGGAGCAGCTGATCCCTCCCAAACCCAGAGAGCAGCACTGCTGCACTGCCTGAGCCCAGCAATAAAGCTGAGAGATCCTGCTGGGCTTCTCTGCAGATCAAACATTYACTGCAGAAATCAAGAGCTGTGGCCAAGAACTCCTGAGTCAGCACTGAGGCATCTGGGAGYCAAAAATATAAACAACATGAACTGGCAGTGAAGACAAATTTCACAGGAACACACACACAGGAGGGAGTGAGGCACAGATCAATTAAAAGCTCTCCCTGTCATGAGGGCATTGCTACCCTGGGGGAATGTGGTCTGCTCTGTAACCAAASAGCACCATGGTGGTGCTGACAAGTGATCTCTGCAGGGAAATCCCAGCACAGGGATGCTCCAGCAGCCCCTGGGCTGCAGCACGAGGCCACCAAAGGGTTCCAGAGGCCACCAAAGGGTTCCCAGGGGCCACCAAAGGGCTCTGGCAGGTCAGGGCTCTGCTCCCAGCCCAGCAAGGCAGGGCCATGGTAGCACAGGGAGTGGCTGTGCCAGGGTGCTCACACCACAAACATCCACAGTCTGGGCCTGCCTTGTTCTTCTGGTTTCCTTCTAAGTCCTGTGAGAAGTGTCTGAGGGAGSWGGGAARGGG
>CADDXX010000565.1:221832-244322 GCA_902810485.1 Alauda arvensis
GGGGSCCCTTGTGGCTCTGCACAACTCCCTGCCAGGAGGGGACAGCCCCTCCTTGGGCTCTGCTGCCAGGGAACAGGGACAGGAGGAGAGGRAACCCCTCAGGCTGGGCCAGGGCAGGCTCAGGGTGGRCAGCAGCAGGAATTTCCCCATGGAAAGGGAGCTCAGGCCTTGGCAGGAGCTGCCCAGGGAGGTTTGGAGTGCCYATCCCTGGAGGTGTCYRARGARYWCCTGGATGTGGCACTCAGWGCTCTGGGCTGGGGACAAGGTGGGGATCAGGCACAGCTGGGACTCARTGGCCTTGCAAGTCTTTTCCAGTCTTAATGATTCTGGGATTCCTGCAACTCCCAATCTCTCTCCTAGAAGGAGCACAACTCAGTTATAGCCCTCAAAAGCTTCTCCTCCACAGCTCAAAAAATTTGAACTTCTTGAAAAGCACAAACATTCCCCTCTCTGCATGAGCTGCCACAGCAGAGGGCTCAGCCTGTGACACCCCACAGCCACAATCTCACCTCCCACATGACAGAGGAACAAAAACACAATCTGGCTTGGACAAATCCACTTAGAAACCTCCCAGAATGTTCACCTTCTTCCTGTTCAAGGGGAAAGGACAGGGGAAAGGAAAGGGGAAAGGAAAGGGGAAAGGAAAGGGGAAAGGAAAGGGGAAAGGACAGGGAAAAGGAAATGGAAAAGGAAAGGGAAAAGGAAAGGGAAAAGGAAAGGACTCCTGGAATCCTTTTAGTGAGAAGGTACCCACAAGGAACACCTAATCCAAACCCTGTCCCTGCACAGACACCCCAACAACCCCACCCTGGGCATCCCTGGCAGTGCTGTCCAACCTCTCCTGGAGCTCTGGCATTCCCTGGGCAGTGCCCAGCACCCTCTGGGGGAAGAACCTTTCCCTGATACCCAACCAAACCCCCCTGTGACACAACCTCAGGCCATTCCCTGGGTCCTGGAGTCTTCCTCAGAGCAATGCCAGCTCTGAGCCCAGCAGGTTCCCTGAGACAATTCCCCAGCCTTACCCAGGTGAGCTCAGCCCATGCTGGACAATCCCTCCCTGAACCCTGAGGACATCACTGACCTCCTGCTGCACTGAATGGGCAACATTGAGAGCAGGGCTTGGGTCAGGKGGCAGAACATTCCTGAACCCAAAGCAATGAGTTCCTGTTCAAATAAAACTGCCACAAGTGRCTCCAGCAGGCATTTCCCTTCACASCCACGTTCACCTGGCTAAAATCAAAGTTTTAAKGACAAGCAGGACTTTATTAAAATAGGCAGGTGATGACAAATCACAAATGTTACCTCTCAAATCACAGTGGGATCCTCTGCACCACACAGGAATTTTGATTAAGTTTATCTCCCCTCTGCTGATTTCACCAGTGTGGCCCAAATGTCAATACYATTATGAGGATCTTTCTAAACACAAATTACAGCTGTGCAGACATCTCCAACCAGTTCAGCTCATCATTTGATGAGCTCCAAAAAAAGGTCATTTCTGTAACMTGATCCTTAAATTATGCCATTCAAACAGTTAGAGGCTGAATAGGGACATTAACAGCAGCTCAAACACACAAATATGGGAAACAAAATGAAGGGAAAATTCATAAAAACTGCTAAGAATGGSAGAGTTACTGGTGTTACCAGTGGAAGTCAAACTCTGTTTTGACACAGAACATCACCTGCCCAAAGACAAGATAACATTTATTTGTTCAATTCTCCCTCTTCAATTTATTGGAGAGATCAGAAGAACTGATTGAGTCTAACAGGGATTTTCTGCTTGGGAGTGTAATTCCCCTTTTAATTAAAATCAAAGCATTCT
Organism: Alauda arvensis; assembly: GCA_902810485.1. NCBI lineage: Eukaryota > Metazoa > Chordata > Aves > Passeriformes > Alaudidae > Alauda > Alauda arvensis. The sequence continues at coordinate 223,652 of CADDXX010000565.1, forward strand.
GGTGTGATTGGATCACTGGATGCAGCACCAGGAACCTGCATGGATGGGAAGGCCCCAGCACAGCAGGGAGATGTTTATCTCTGCACATTCATCCTGGGGCAGGTTACAGGAAGTTCAGGCTTCCCARACTTCACCTGCAACACAGGCAGAATTTCCCTGGGAGTGGAGCAGGGTGGAATTTCCCTCTCCTCTCAAGCCCAGGCTCCCATCTGTCTTGCCATGGGACTGACAATCCAGCACAGAGTGAGACTGAAGGAACTGGGGTCTGCTTGGGATTCAGAGCTGGGGCAGGGAAAGGGCCACTCCTGAACCAGAATTTTTATTTTCTCAATGGTCAGATGTTTGATTTATCAAATCTGGAAAGAGAAGACAAAGTAAAGTTCTCCATGGGCCTTTGCAAACTGATTCCTCAGCTCATCCCACTGGCTCTGAGGAGCTCAGTGCACACATCTACCAGGAGGCAATAATGAGATTTATGACAAGGGCATTTATCCATTGCTGAGGGAATGTGCTAGAAATGAAAATAAATCAGCCTGAGAGACACTGCCAACAGGATRCCTTTGGCTACAGAAACAGAATCAGGACACTCAGGAAAAGGGATTTTGGTAAGAGTATAAACAAACAAAACCAGGCACTGAGGGAAGCCAGCACAGTAGCAAAGAGTAAATGTCTCTCAGCAGAGGTGCAGGAACATCCCTGATTSCAGGGGCAGCTTCTGTGGGAAGCTGAGCACAGCCAGGATGTTCCCAGCCCCATCCCACAGGGCTGACAGTCACACAAACCCCACCAGCACTCAGCCCCTGCTTTCTGGGATAAAGCTGGGTCATTCCCTTGCTTAGCAAGGCTGGGATTTGGGRATGGAAGTGAACCCTTCCTGCCTTGTGAACACACACAGACACCCCAGGGGCACGGGGACAGCTCAGGGCTCCCAGCTGGGGACAAACTGGAGATGCCAGGCCATGGTGATGCCAYCAGCCAACAGCCCTGCAGCCACCTGGAGCAGGAGCAAAGCCCTCCCAGGACCCACTGATGGCTCTGGCCACCCAGGCAGAAATTCCTGGCTGCAGGTTTGGGGTAAAGCCCCTTCCCCTCCCTCCAAACCACCTGCCACATTCCCATTTCCCCATCCCTGTGCTAAAAGGGAATCATTTCTTGGGTGACCATGCAGAATTTGGAAGCCCTCCCAGGACTGAAGCCCTCCAAGTCAGCTCACTGTGTCCAGAATCTTTCCTGTCCCCCACCCTGCTGCCCTGCTCCAAAGCTTTTCCAGTTTGATCAAAAGTTCTTCCCTTTTGATACAAAGGCTGCACCCAGCAATCCAACACATGAACAGATCACACAGCAGCTCCTTCACTTTCTTCTCCATCCCCTAAGCCAGTCTCTGGTTTTAAGAAGGGGAGACAAGGGACAGATGTCAGGGACTYCTTCACTGTTCTCTCCAAAGGAGGAGCTCAGCCTGGCAGCCCCTGGCTCCAGGAGCCTCAGGGTGAGAGGAGCACTTCATGTTAAATCCCATTAGGAGGAGAASAGCAAGAAAGCACTGGTCCATTCTCAGCAAGGGAAAAGAATTAACAACAGCAGATGTTGAGTTCAAGYTGTTAAATGCTTTTTTACACCAGTGAAGACTTGGCATTTTATGTGACAGCTGATATTAATAAAAGTGACAAACGGGCAGGAACAGGAAACAGGAGCAGAAAAAGAACAAGGGACACAAGAACCCACAAGTGTTGGATATTGGCAGATTAATTGGACATGAACTTCACCCAAGGGAACTCAGAGTGGGTGAAATCATCTCRAAGTCAGTGAGAACCTGAACAGAGTGGGTGAGAAAGCAGGGGAAGATGGGAAAAGGGAGGATATTGTGGGGATGGACTAAATTGAGAGGTCCCTTTCACCCTCAGCTGCTTTCTGATTGTGGGGTACAGACCCAACACCAACCTGATGGCTGGAAAATCCTTTTGATTGTTGAGATTTTTTGAGATAATGTCTTTTTCTAATGTAGATAGAAGAAGACAAGACTACAAGAGGTAGCCAGAACAACTTTATGAGGCCAGTCTGAGACAACTTCCCTCCAGGATAACGTGGGGGTCCCACACAGAGGATTTGAGGAAACAAAGAAAGCAAGAGAGGAACATTTAGACTTCCCTRAAGATATAAATAGGTGTTAGATATCCTCCTAGACATGCAGGAAAAGCTGGATGAAGTTAGAGGTGCATGAAAAGTAGATTAAACCCCACCAACTTTAAAGCACAGCCAGAAATGATCCATCCTGAATTCAGTGGCATGTGGTGCCTGGGAGATGGAACAGAACAGAATGCTCCAATTCAATCTGCACACTGCAAAGCCAAGAGCTACAAACACAATGACAGGCAGGATTAAATCCATCTGCAATCTMTGTAACCTGATGCAGGAGCTTCTAAATTGGGGAGGAATAATGAACTGCATGCTGCAAAACAAAAAAAATCATCCAGTGAGGATTGTAGCCAGGCACAGGCAGAACCTGCTGATGCAGAATGGATCCATGAACTGGGTTTGACACCTCAGTCCTGAGCAGGGGGAGGAGGCCAAGGGAGGAGAAATAATGCTGGGTGATGTGGAGGTTATGAGAAATGGCCTCAGAAGCCCAGAGCTGGCCTGGAGAGTGCTGAGGGACAGGAGCAGAGTGGATGCCAAGGCTGAGCAGCACCCAGCACTGGGACACTGCCCAGCATGGCCTGGCATTCCCAGCTCCCAGCTGGGGTTACACATGCCTRACACTGATCTTTCATTAAAATTACCCTATTTTCAGAATAACTGGGTAAAAACCTTTCCATCATTATCCTTCTCACACAGTATCTGAGTACTTTGAGAACATTAATGCATTAATTTTTAAGGCAGCTTAACAGCCAAGCCTCCACTTCAGACAGAATCTGAGGAAGAAAATCTGAGTGCCTGCTCATTTCAGTGTTCCCCTTGTGCTCTGCTGATGCTTCACTTCTCCATCATGAGCTGGGCTTCAGAATTCCAGAGCTCTGAGACCAACTGAGCCCAAGAGGGCAGGGAAGAGCACAGGTTAAGGTGGTYCCCAGGAAACAGAAACCACCTTCAAAAACCTCATTTGTAGTAAGGAGAGGATGGGGAATTTGGGTTCCATTTCAGCCTCTCACAAGGAACATGACCTGCAGCACCAAACATTTCCATACCTGTTATTAAACCATAACAACATGTCCATACAGAACTTGCTCTTTGAGGCCTCCACAACACTTAATGTGCCACAGGAGTCAGAGAAATCCCTTCCCTGCTGCAAGTCAAGAGCTTGTTYCAAAGCTTGGGGACACCAGAGTGTTCTTAAATAAGGAAAAGWGGTTTGTTTTCAAGTCTGAGACTGGACTTTACAGTTTTGTTGCAAGGTACAGCTGCAGGCACCAAATATCAAAAATATTGTTCCAAGTGGCTGAATACCTGCTGGAGTCAGGGGGAAAGAAGAAACAAGAGAGAACACTGATCTAGGCAAGAGCACAAGCTGCTGAATGAGCTTGATTTAAAGTCTCAGCAGAAAAAAACAGCATTTACCATGGATGGGAAAAAAGCACAACATTTGTCAAATAAACAAGAGCAAGAGGATGCTCTGAAGTGCAGCAGAGAGGAACCAAAGCAGGCTCCCTTCAGCACAGTGACACAGCTTTACTGKGAGCTGGATGGCACAGACATCCTGGAAGGGCTTGGGAAGGAGRAGGATTCCCTGCAAACAGGGCTGTCCCTCAGGGAGAACCTGACTGGTTCCACCCCAGGTGTGAAGTTCCTTCCTCAGRAATGTCATTCCTCAAGTGAGGCACCAAAATGCTTCCAGGCATCTTCCTCAAACCTCACCCAGGGAAGGATTTCATTGCAGTTGGCAGCCACAAGGCAATCAGGAGTCAGGAATTAGYCMAYCTTCCCTGGGAGGGTGGGCAGGCCTGGCACAGGGTGCCCAGAGCAGCTGKGGCTGCCCCTGGATCCCTGGCAGTGYCCAAGGCCAGSCTGGACASGGCTTGGAGCAGCCTGGGACAGTGGRAGGTGTCCCTGCCAYGGCAGGGGTGGCACTGGMKGGGTTTTAAGGTCCCTCCCAACCCATTCTGRGATTCTGTCCCATCCCACCAACCAGGGAGCTGATCTAGCTGGGTACTCACCCTATAAACTGTCTCTATTAATGATATTTTTTGCTGCCAGCTGTATTAAYTCCCTACAGAGCCATGCAAGCCCAAAGCCACCAGAGCAGGGCTGGGACAYGCAGAGATGGGAAAAGCAAAGTGCCCCTTCCAGGGCAGGGTCAGTGCCCAGCTGGGGCTGATCTGACATTTCTGCTCTGGGACAAACCAAGGCTTGTACACCAGAGCAGAACCTCCCCCCTTGGGTGATATGGCTAACTAACACTGATTTATGTGCTCCAGACCCAGAACATTCCTTGGAAGTTAGATAAACCACACACAAATTGCAAGTAATGCTGGAAGGGTCTATGGAGCCTCTGTGTAGTTATGGACAGAAATATTTATTGCATTTGGCGTGGAAGTKGCAGTCTGGGAGCACTGGGCAAAGAACACAACTGGGTGAGCACTGCAGCACCAGAGAGCAAGCAAATTCCTTCTTTTCCTTTCCCAATAAATTATTCACAAAGGTGAACAGCTGTCACACTGACATTTCAGATCTGAAATATAGTTAAGAGCAAGTTATAACTAAGGCAAAGAAAATGAATGTCAGAAAGTTTTTGTTTTTTCACATTTCAGATAAGCTCTTTAGCCCTGGGGTTACTCAGAGCTCAGGAGCTCTGCTCCCAGTCCAACTTCTYCCCTGAAAAATGTCTCTTTGTGCAGCCTGGGTGTAAACATGCACAGTTAAGGGTATTTGTATTTAATGTAACTTAATGGGGCACACCTTTAATTCATTGCCCAGGGTAATCCAAATACCAGGGGTCCTTCACAGAATCTTTGYCTTCCTTTATTACAGAACACCAATTATCTTTTACTTTCACATGTGGCCCCAGCCAAGGGCTCTGTACTGCAGCCACAGAATCAGAGAATCCCAGCATGGTTTGGTTTGGGAGGAATCTCAGAGCCCACCCAGTGCCACCCCTGCCATGGCAGGGACACCTCCCACTGTCCCAGGCTGCTCCAAGCCCTGTCCAGCCTGGCCTTGGGCACTGCCAGGGATCCAGGGGCAGCCACAGCTGCTCTGGGCCCCCTCCCAGGGAACAATTCCTGCCCAATATCTGACCCAAATCTCTCCTCTGTTGGTTTAAAACATTCCCATTCTTGTCCAGTCATCACCTGTCCATGTAAAAAATCACTCTCTGTTTTACAGGCCCCCTTTAGGCACTGCAAGGGGCTCTAAGATCTTCCCAGAGCCTTCTCTYCTCCAGGCTGAACAGCCCCAGCTGTCCCAGCCTGSCTCCATGGGAAGRCTTCATGAATACACAACACAATGSTTCAAAAGGTAAAAATATTCCATGTACAGGAGGCTGGCTGTCAGCAGCAGTGCTGAGCTGGACCCCAGTGCCCCTGGGTAAAAGCTGTTCTTTCCACAGCCAGCACCATTTCTCTTATTCCTTCTCTGCAGAGCAGTTAAATATTTAACAAATGTAAGCACTCCATGTTCTCAAGCAGAAGCAGAGGAGCTGTACCTCACTCACAGCCACAAAACCCATGAGAAGCAAGAGACAGAATCAGGCCCTGGCTGGAGCCAGCCTTGGGGTTTCTCCACAGCCCCTCCATACGTGTCCAAATCCCCAAGAAAAGGCTGAAGGCACATCCCAGGGAAGTTTACTTTGCATCAATTCCACAGGSACTGGAAGCAGACACGCTCCCCACACAAACAGGATGTATCTCCTGATGGAAACCTGTTTTGTAATCAAAATCTYGATTGCTTCATTTGTGGGGAGAGGGAAGGTGGATCAGAAACATAAACATACACAGAAATTACACAGCTATGGATTGCAAGTTCAAATAGGAACCCACAGAGATTATATTCCCAGAACAAGGAGCAGCCAGAACATCCCCAGCCACGTTCTGTGACACAACCAGACACCTGCAGCTGCACACTGCTTACTAAAAATTAAACCCTRCACATTTATCTGCCTGCCAGCACATGTTTACCAAGTACTGGGACTGCCTTTCCTTCCCTTGACCCAAAAAGTGMAGTTATATTTAGCATCTGTGCTTTTCTTCCAGAGCCTGCAGGATGTGCCATGGCTGTGCATCCTCCCCACACTGAGCAGAACTCCCAGCCCATGCTGGGCTCACTGGGCTCAGCCTGGGGGAGCACAGGGCTCGTGCTGCAGCTGCCAGGAGAACTGGGATGGGAAAGAGATGATGGCAGGAGCATTCAGACAGAATTTCCTCTGAGCTGTATGGACAGAGCCTGGCCAGGCAGTGAGGAACAGGAGCCTGGCACTGCTATGGGTAAATGAAGCATTCATTTATAAGGAGAGAGTTTTACAGAACCATGGAATGGTTTGGGTTGGAAGAGGCCTTGAACCCAACCTCATTGCAACCCCCTGCCCTAGGCAGGGACCCCTTCCACCGGACCAGGCTGCTCAGAGCCCCAGTTCCAGTTCCCCCACATCAGTATCAGTTAAACCACGTGTCTCATTCCTTCAGATATTCCATGTGCAGGGCTGAGTGCTTGTGCTGGGTTTGTCTCCCTTCCCCAGCCAAGCAACAGGAGTCCAAACCACATTGGGGAGCACCAGCAGAAGAAGAGACTCTGTTGGATCCCTCAGAAACTGCAGAGTTACAGCACCCAAGGGTGTCAGCTGTGTCCAGCCCCACACACCAGGGGCAGGCACACCCAGCCACACTTTTCCAGTCCATACTCACCCATCTGCTCCACAATYTCAGGTGGGAAAACTCGTGAAGCAAAAGCTCTTCTGAAAATATCTGAGAACTCCTTGTCCAGGCCTCCAATGCCCATCTTCTCAAAATTCCAGTCGGGGTTGATGATTGACTGTCKGTTCTCCTTGGTCTTGGATTTACCTGCAAAGCCCAGAAGTGGTTTCAAACACAGCACAACTGCAGGTACAGACACAGGTACAGACACAGGACAGCTCTGCAGGTCAGACCCATCCCACCAACTCCGTGCTCCATTTCAAGCACTGGCCAGGAGGACACACTGTGACAAGGACACCAGAGCTTGGTAAATGATTCCCAGCCTTCCAAATGCCCAGTACAGGGGTTTCTCCAGCCAGGTGTTGTTCCTATGTATTGCAGGATCCAGAGTAGACTTCTCTGTCACAAATTCACCCAGGTGCCCCTGKGCCCACATAACCTCAGCACCCAGCTCACCAGAACCAATACCCAGCCTCTCCCAGGCCACCTGGGCTGAGAGCAGCTTTGTCCTGCATCCTCCCCAGCCCTGCCTTCCCCAGTGCCCCCCTGCTCTTCCTTGTGCAGCAGCAGCACTGGGAGCCTTGTTCCTCTCTGTCTTCTCTGTCCCCCCCACCCCCTCTGATGGGCAGATGTGCCTGCAGGTGCTGCAGTTTGTCCCTTCAGTGCAGGTACTCAGTGATGGATGCTCTGCTTGGTTCATACCCCTCTGTAACAACATGGGATCATCCTCAGCAGCCACATTTCACAGTTCCTAACAACAGGGCCCACACTGCAGGAATGGGTGCAGCATTCCCTTGGTCCTGCCCAGGGTCTGGGCCCACCACAGCCATCAGTTTTACTGAGGCCAGGAGAGCTCTTCCTCCCTCACTTCATTTACAGCTCTTTGGATTGAATCTCCTCTGCCATTTCCTGCCTCAGCCAGAGCCAGCCTGGGCACCTCACTGCTCCAGCTTTTTCCCAGCTTATTCAATAATTACAATGATTAGCAAAGGCCCAGCAGAGATCCCCACTGAACTSCACTGACATCAGCTATTTCCTCCTTCCCTTTCATCCCTCACTGACTCATGCAAGGACCTTCTCTCCCACAGATCTCTGTTTTGATTCTTTCTTAAGAAACTTTGACAAAGAGCTTAGCTGGAGGAGCTTTGACAATGAGCCCATGGCAGCCCTGCTGCCAGTGCTTTCTGATTCCTGTAATGAACTGCAGCAGGATCATCAGGCAGGACTGCCCTTAGACAGAACAGGCTGGCCCTTCCCAGTGTATCACCCTCACAAAGGAATCCTCTCATTTAAGGATTTATTACAGTTTCTGTCGATTCTTTCTGTCCAGACCTCAGGTTCACAGAGCTGCACCTCTCCAGACCTCTCCAGAATCCCTTGGAAAGGAACAGCACACTCACCACTCTTAGCCCCCAGACACTGCAGCAATTTGCAGCAAAGTTACACAAAACAATTCCTCTGCAACTCAGAAGAACAAAGGAAGTCCTGGCAAACCACCACAGTTCACTGTTTATTGCACAACCTCTTCCAGAGGCACTGCAGGTGCAGCCAGACCCCTGAGCACAGGGCTGCAGCCCTTGAACCACCTCCTTCCCCTGCTGCTGATGAGCCACTGGCATCCCAGCCTCACAGAGCTCCTCACTCTYTCTGCAGAGCAGCTTGGGAGAGCTCAGAGTGTTCAGGAAGAAGAAAACAAGCGCAAATGCTCCTGGAAGGATGCTGGCAATTTCATGGACTCTCACCTTAGGTTTATTCAGAGGAGACTATAAACAAGCACTGGCACTTTTATCAGTCAGATCCACATGGCTTTCAGCATCCTCAGCTGTCAGGGAAACAGAGATCTGACACCCCAGAAAAAAGGCAAAGGCACTGCCAATTATCCTGAACTACTGCAGCAATGGGATGYTTCCTCAGACTCACACAGTGCTCTAAAGCTTGGCTCTTAATGGTTTTTCCAATGGGGGCCATTCCCACCCTACAACACCACAGAATCACAGAGATCACGGAGTCACACGTGGCTTGGGGTGGGAAGGGACCTTACAGCCCATCCAGTGTCACCCCTGCCATGGCAGGGACACCTCCCACTGTCCCAGGCTGCTCCAAGCCCCAATGTCCAACCTGGCCTTGGGCACTGCCAGGGATCCAGGGGCAGCCACAGCTGCTCTGGGCACCCTGTGCCAGGGCCTGCCCACCCTCCCAGGAACAATTCCTGCCCAATATCCCATCCTAGCAAACAAGTGTGCATTTTGCTGCTCCTCCAAGAGGTACTTCAAGTTCAGCCAGATAATGAATGAGCACCAAGAGTCCTGAAAGTMCAGCAAACAGCAGCTCTGTCTGTGTGAGCTCAACCAGCCCATTTAATCCTGCTCTAAACACATCTGGAATCAATATTTCAATTCCAAGGGCAGCAAAACAAACAAAGAGGAACGTGCCTCAGGGTAACATGGCAGGGACAGCACCTGGGGCACAGAGCACCCACAGCCCTGCAGGGAGCACAATTCCACAATTCCCCTGTGTTTATTATCCCAGAGCTGCACTCCAGCTTTTAGGTCAGACCCCTCAGCCAGGGCTGCTCCTGCTCCCACAGAGCTTGGCCTACACTCCCCCCTTCTGGCTGCACCTCAGCACAGGAAAATTCTTGCAGATTGGATTAAAACCCCTTCCATGGTTTCATAACACAATTTTATGCCAAACAGAACAAACAGAATTGGCTTTTCAAAAAAAAATATTACAATTCATCTCTATTGAAATAATGCAGGCCCTTTACTGAAGGCAGAGCTCAGTGACACTCACTTCACTTTCATCTCCTTTCTCACAATTTAATTATTCAGAACTTAACAATTCCCCAGAGCCCAACAAAGCACATTAAGCAGCTCTGCCTCAGATCAATGAGGAGCTTAAATGAAGTACCAATTTGACAGAAGTAAATGGAGGCACAAGAAGCTCTTTTGTCTTGTCTGCAGACAATGAAACAGAATCCTGGGGAAGGGTCCCTATTCCCACAGGACACACAGCCACACGTGCCAGGAGGGAGAGCCCAGGCCATGATTTGGCTCTGAATGTCAAGGTTCAATCCCCTCAAGGAGCAGGGTTATTTCACACTGCCACCAGCTGTCCTGGCAGCAGAGTGAAAACCGAGCAGGAGTAATCCCAGAGTCACAGGTGAGGACTGCCCTGCCCCTGCCAGCTTCATTTGGTGCAATTAACAGCTGTGCCCTCGTTAGGATGCTTAATTAGAGCCATCTACAGCCCAGCCTACTGAGCTGAGCTGGGGTTTCTGCACAGGCTGTGCTCAGATCAGAGCTCTGATGAGGTGCAAGGTGTGCTTACACAACCACCTCACATCCTCCCACTGCCTGGAGCAAGTGTGGCACAGGAAACAGCCCCAGGACACAAAGTGCCAGCCCYAAATGTGGCAGCACCAAACCTCAGCCCCTGCCACAGGCTCCTGCAGKGCTGSATGAGCTGAATTCTCCTYTCCTCAGTGGCTGCTACCCTCAGATGGTTCATTCCTGTAMCAAGTGCTCACAGCACTGAGCACTCCCAGCCAAGCAGGGCTGTGCTTTGCAGCCTGCTGCAAAAATAAAGCTCGTGGCTGCCTGAGCCCCCTCCCAGCAGCCTSCCCCTGCCACTGCTGATCTGTGATCAGCAGCAGCAAAGGGAGCAGTGTCCTGAGCTCACAGACTCCAGGAGGAAGGAACAAAACTGGGAAGAAAAACAAGAAAAAATTAAAATAGAAGTGTCTGTTTGGCCTTGAATCACAGGCAGAGCCACACCTCCAGCAAGGGACACAGCTGGAGCTGGGAAAGAGCACCCACCTCAGAGCACTGGTAAGCACTGGGACAGCYTAAGGAAGAGCTGGTGTCCCTGTTCCCCAGGAATTCAGCACAGCCCCTTCCCCAGGGAGCCCCCCCAGGCCCAGGGCACACAGAGCCCCTGCAGGGAGGGGCCTCACTGCCCCCCCAGGCCCAGGGCACACACAGCCCCTGCAGGGAGGGGGCCTCACTGCCCACCCCAGGCCCAGGTCCCACCACTCCAGCTGGTGGCTCCAGGGGAGCACTCCAGATCCAGCCCAGCCCCTACAGCAGTCCCTTTCCAAAGGAATGGGTGGAGCACACCCCAATCATCCCCCAATTGCTTGGATGGCCAAGTGTGATATTGTACACAGGGGTTTGTTTTGGGGAGGTTTTAGAAAGTGTCTCTTTAAATCCCAGCTCCCAGCTGTGTGAGTAACTCGTGGGAGCAGTTACACACCCAGTGCCCCTGTGCTGCTCTGCAGCTCCCATGGCTTCCAAAGAGCAGGACTTGGACATTTAAACTTCACATTTGAAAAGCTCTCAATTTCCTAATCCCTTCTCTTTTGATTAAATTTAATGGGAGAGCTGTTGGTTTGTTACTGTCCCTGAAAACATCATTSTCTGATGTTTGAGCAGTTAAAATATTTCAAACAGTTGGATCTAGAGGTCCATTTGGCCTTGCTGATCTAAGCCTAGGAGTGAAGACAAAAAACAGCCCTGAGGCAATGAAGTCTCCCAGAACTGAAAAGCAGCAGCTCTCAAGCATCATTTCTCTGTTTTGGGTGCAGGAACTCACCAATCAGATTGAGAGAGGAGTTCTCAGCTTTCTCAAAGGCAACTTGGCTGTTTCCAAGGACCAAACCAACCTCAATCTGCAAAAGAAGGGAAAGAAATAATTACATTAATTACCATTAGACTCAGCTTCAGATTGCTCCTTTGGTATCTCCAAACACATCCCAGAAGGCAGCAAAAAGCAGCAAAAGCTCCACTTCAAAGGTCACTGGGAAGAATGAAAAACACCAACCCCTCCTCTAAAACAAACACCATTGGATGGAGAAGCTCACCAGGTGCCACAACCTGGCTTTGAAAAGTTACTGGTGTAGCTCCAACCCAACTRTTTTACTTCAGCAAGATCTAGCAAGTAAAGGAGAAAATAAAATCATGTCCTTTCTACAGAAGGAAAAATCAAAACTGGACATATCTGGAAGACAAAAAACTCCAGAGAGGCTGTTCCCATGCATTAGTACTAAAGGATCAAAAGGCTGTTCCTTGTACCCTCCCCAGCTCTGTAGCTTGGTGGAGACAGCACTGAACTGCAAATGATGCTCACTGTCACCTCTGACACAGCCACATGTGGGACTTCCCCAAAGGAGTTCACCTAAAGTGCTCCTGGAGGTGTGACCTGGTCAGGAGCTCTGCAGTCCCCAGGGGATGGACAGCAGTCCTGGGAGCCCACCTTCTGCTTTTTGCTTGTTCCAGACTCCCCTTTGAGAATGCTGGGGTCCATGGCTTCCATGTCCTTCACCAACAGCCCAAAAAGCTTGTCATTAAAGCTGAACACCAGCTGTGGAAAGAGAAAACAAATCTGATTTAGAAAAAGCTAAAAAGGATTCTGACAAGACTACTAAGAATTGAAAGGAATGAGGCCTGGAGACAAAGCTAACCACCCAGCATCTCCCCTGGAGCTTTCTCCCTGCAAAGCTCTGGAGTGCTGACCATGTGCTTTCCCTGCCCCAATAAAATAACAGAACTGAAGCTGCAGAACATGAAGTCAGCTGGAGAAACTCAAAGAAAAATTCTCCTTCCAAGAAAATCATGTCTTCCCCCCCTTCTCCCCAGCTCAATGCTCTGTGTCATCTGATGACATTTTCCTCTCACTTCAATAATTGGTGCTACTCATGGAGAACAATTTAGCTCCAAACTTGCAGMTCTTTTGCATTTCAGTTTGACAAGGACACTTCAGGAACAGTGCTAATGAGAGACAGAATGAATGTAAKGAGAAGTAGGGTCCATCCCACAGAAAACCAGGCTGGGTCTGCACAATTCCTTTCCTTGAGTTTGTATTTCCAGCTGGCTTAAGACTGAGCCCCTGCAAGGTGTAAATACTGTGAGAGACCAACCTTGACCTGTTTTGAGGMCAAGGCAAAGCAGAGGCTCTCACACAGGGCTGTGCAGGGGTTGAAACCCATCTGCTGCAGACTCAGTTACAGGGACATCAGCTTTCCAAGGTCCTCAAGGAAAATATTTCATCCCTGTTTCACTGCTTAAATCCATAGAGCAGCAATAAATCATGGAATCCCAGAATAGTTCAGGCTGGAAAAGGCCCTAAAGCCCATCCAGATCCACCCTGCCATGGGCAGGGACACCTCCCACCACACCAGGCTGCTCCAAGCCCTTCCAAGCTGGCCTGGGGCACTTCCAGAACAGTAAAATACACTGCATTTGGGAGGTGCCACTGAGACTGAATTAAACCTGCTGTTTGTCTTGATCTTACAGAGAAGGAGGCAAAAGTGACTTCCCAAATGATTGCAGGAGCTGCCATGCTCACTCACATCCAACCAGGCCACAACACAGAGAGACCCAAGCTCTTCAAAGCCCTGGGATTCTCCTCACAGATTTGGGACAGGGCAGGTTCTGAACCCCTCAGCCCATGCTGAAAGTCACAATGGTTKGACTTTTCACAAAGTCATCCTCCACACAAGGAGCAGCTCCTGCCCCCCAGCCAGCCTTGGCAGAGCTCCTGGCACCCCCAGATGTCCCTGCCAAGGCTGTTTCAGCCCCAGGCCCCACCTGCTGGCCCACAGAGAAGGCCTGGCTGTTGAACTGCTGGATGAACTCTGCTGCCATCTTGTCTGTGTCGTAGGGGTTGGAGTCAATGTTCTTCTTCTGCAGGAAGTCGATCTCGATGGTCATGGTRCCAATGCACTGCTTGGTCTTGTCAAAAGTGTACAAGGAAACTGGGGAAAAAACCCAACAAACAGCACATTAAGGACAGCAAGGTCTCCCCAGGGTATTAAACATGTTTGGCATTGCACAGCCTTCCCTTGAGAATTTCACTTGGTCAAACTGAATGTGTTATTTCTGATAGAGACACTCATTTCTCTTAATCCACGGTCAAGGTCAAAAATACAGTAAAAATTTCACTGAAAATCCCTGSATTGCTTTAAAATCTCTTAATAACCTTTAAAACAGCTCAAACACCACACAGGCTTAGGGGGATGAGGACAAGGGAAGCAAATCCAGACATGCTGTGGTCCCACATGGCTCTATCTCCACCCAAGGGTTTGGACACATCCCCAGGAAGCCCAAAAGCAGCTTTAATGGTAGTCCAAAGGCAGTGACAAGAGGCCAGCACTGGTTTTCTGTGGCAAAAGGTTGCCAGGCTTTTCTCCAGATGAGGCAGCAGAAAGTGAATTACTGCAGGTCCTAATGCAGCAGTGCAATCTGGCAGCCCAAAACAAAGCACATCATCAACTGTGCTTCATCCCTGCCTCTGAGCAAACAGCCCCCACCCAGAGGTGCCCTTGGGCCCACCCTGGCATTCCCAGGTTTCCCTCAGAACCACCTGAACAGAGAGCCAAGGGGCAGGGAACACACTGCCAACCTGATCCCACAGGTGCAGCACGTGGGAAATGAGGCCACTCAGGGGGAAAGAGGGAAAGAGGATGGGAAGGAAGGAAAGAGCAGCACAATGCACAGCTCCAGGGACACAGCATGGCTGACCCATGGGCAGGACCAGCAATCCAGAAACCAGGCTGCAGCAGAAGCCAGTGATTCTCTAGAAGATTCTCCAGAGGAACATTAAAGCTTTGCTTTGAATCTGGAGAATGAATCATTCTATTCATCCTCTGCTACAGCAGGCATGGCTAAGGATGAAGTAGGAGAAGGGGAATGTGGGAAAGGAGCTTCACTCCACCTGTGATTTCCTGTCCAACCCTTGGCAGCAGAATGGTTCCAGAACAAACCTGCAGGTGTTGAGGAGGGATGGCAAAACAAGCCCCCAGCACAGGCTGCTCCAGCACTTGTTCAGGTGAAGGGAACAGGGAGAGCCTGTCTCTTGCTGAAGGTGTTATCAGAAGACACAGCACACACCCCAAACATCCCTGCTGGGATGGGCCACCCTGGGAGGAGCTGCCAAARACAGATCTTCCAGCAAACAGGGATAAAGATGAAAACACCACACTATCCCCTGATCCACTGCACTGAGATCTTTCAGAAGGGACATGGCAGCAGGGTTCTCCCTTTGGTCCTGCAAGCAAACTCCAGGAGCTCCTCTCACCTCACAGGTCACCTCTGAACAGCTTCCTTTTTCTTGCTGACCCTCATGGCTTTGYCAAATAAAAGCTTTTGGAATAGCAGTCCCTGGATTTGGTGACATCACAGCCTGAGGTGTCAGCTGCACACGAGCAGCTCTTACATGCAGGGGTGCACTGAGGGGAACCCCCAGCACGGGGCTGCAGCAGAGCACTGCACCAGCTCCAGGAGCCTGGAATGCCCCAGGGAGAGGCTGGGAAAGCAGCAAGGACCTCCCTGGGCTGGGCAGGCAGCAGGAACCTCCCTGGGCTGGGCAGGCAGCAGGAACCTCCCTGGGCTGGGCAGGCAGCAGGAACCTCTCTGGGCTGGGCAGGCAGCAGGAACCTCCCTGGGCTGGGCAGGCAGCAGGAACCTCTCTGGGCTGGGCAGGCAGCAGGAACCTCCCTGGGCTGGGCAGGCACCACCACAGCCTGCCCTGGCTCCAGCTGGGGCATCCAGGAGCTGCTCAGTGGAGAGCACAGAAGGCAGGACAGACAGACACATCCACTCAGAGCACTCTGCCTTCCCACCAGGAAAGCCACTCACCTGGAAAACCTCTGCTGTGCCATCAGGGGCTCAGCAGGACTCACATCACTGCTGCACACAGCTGTGGGCTGCATTTACACTGACATTTCAAACACAGCTTCCACATTATCAGGGCACCAGGACAAAGCRTGAGCCCTGGGAAATCACTGGGTTTGTGAACACTTCTCCCTACCTGCAGAATGCCTYTACAAATCCCTTGCAGCCAGCATGGAGTCAGATGACATTTAGTCACTGTGCACAGAATCACTGCATTATTTTTGTTAACACAGCCTCCCACGTTGCTGGGAGATTTACAGCAAAGCCCAGCACAAGGACAGCCACAAACTGCTCTGAGAGCTSATCACACAGAGTGTCAGGGCTTCTTTCCTCAAAAGACCTGAGTGCTGAAAGCACTGATCTGTGAGCTGTTCAGCAGCCAAACAAAGGTGAGAAACAAATTAATTTATGAGTCTTCCCCTCTTAGAGGTCCTTCCTCAGTTAAAACAAGACCAGCTAGCAAAAAAAATCACAGATTAAGAGAATCATCAAGGTTGGAAAAGGCCTCCAAGATCACMAAGTTCAACCATCAACCCAGCACCAGCATCATGGTCACCACTGAATCATGTCCTCAAGTGCCACATCCACCAGTTCTTCMAACATTGCCAGGGATGGTGACTCCAYCACTGTCCTGGGCAGCCTGCTCCAGCCTTTACAACCCATTCTGTGAAGAAATTTTCCCTAATATCCAACCTACACCTCYTCTAGCACAACTTGAGGCTGCTTCCTTTCATCCTGCCCCCTTTTCCCTGGGAGAAGAGACCCAGCTCCTTCCAGSCCATTGGATGGAGCAGGGAGGCCTCTCCCAGCCTCCTTTTCCAGGTTAAAATCCTGGCTTCCAAGCAAGGTGTGTGAGACAYGCAGAGAGGCAGAGACAGCCACTCCAGCCTGTCCCTACAAACACCTCAGACTCCACATCTGAGGCTGARCTGTGCCCATGGAGCTGCTGAGAGCACAGGAGCTGGGAAAACAGCCAGGAGGGAGCTTCCCCAGGAACTCTGACCACTCCTCATCCTGGATGCAGCCACAGCTCTGCACACATTGCCAAGGGAGGGGATTCCCTGCAACCACTGTGAGCTACTCCAGAGACAAAGCAGTGAACAGGCTGCTGCAGAGAGCAGGAKCCAGCCAAGCAGGGAGCAGGATCCAGCAGGGAGAGGATGAGCTGCCCTCTCCAGGAGTACTGAGGTGACTCCTGATGGTCCAAAGAACAAACATGATCCATTACCTGGACTGCTGTGRCAAAGAACACAGCTACTCCTGTCACAAGCTGCTGCCAGGAGTCTGGTCAGCATTTCAGCAGCTACAGACAGGTTCAAGAGCTGCTGCTGTGCCTGACAGTGATCCAAAGCAGAGGCAATAGTGACATACAGCACAAAGTGACAGAAGAGCTAACTGGTCYCCTCCAAACATTCACCAAGGCTTGGAAGGCTGCAGGAAGATTTGAAATAGGAATAGAAATCCACCTCAGCCCTTGACATTGCTGCAGAATATCCTGGTCAGTTAGTGGTGCAAACATCAGTGCTGCTCCCAAAGCTCAGCACTGCAGGGCACACTGCTGCTCCTGGCACTRAAACATCCCCATTTATCCATTGCTGTGCCAAGAAACTCCCCAAGGACAAGAGCTGTCCTCTGTTAGTGGGAGTGTTCTCCAGAGACCCAGAACAGGCTATCCAGGACATGCTCAGTGTTCATATGTGGACACTGATGTCCCACACAGAGCCAGGCTGAGATACCAGCAGTGTCTGCAGAAGCTGCCAGAACAGTCCAGGTCTGGCAAACATGAAATGCAGAGCAGCTGCAGAGAGGAGAGCAGCCCCTTCACTGAGGGCTCACATCACCTGCAGAAGGACTGGAGCTCTGAGAGTTCCCAATCCAGCTTCCCTTCAGGATGGAAACATGAACTCAGCYTTACAAACACCAATGGCTCTGCTGAGTGACTCACCATCGATCTCCTGCCCGATGGAAAGGCCGGCCCACTTCCTCTGTAAAACAAGAGACAAACATCAGAACCTGTCCTGCAACACCTGTGCCTCAGAACAAACACCTGTCCTGCACAACAAACACCTGTCCTGCAGAACAAACAACCTGACCTGCAGCACACCTGTGCCTCAGAACAAACCCCTGTCCTGCAGAACAAACCCCTGTCCTGCAGCACACCTGTGCCTCAGAACACCTCTGAAGGGCAGATATTGCTTAGGCCTTTCTTTTTCAAATAGCTTCTTTCAGGTGGATTTTTAAAAGGTTAAATTACACCTTTTCCAGGATCTTTATCCCACCATGCACTAAAAATATCTCTAAGCCATATAAGCACAGTCACTTCAATTGCAGCAAAAGTCTCCTTGAACTTTTGCTGGCAGAAATCAAATTTGCAGCACACRTTTATCCCAATTAGAGAACTTCTCTTCAATGCTGATCCCAAAAGAGATTTTGCTTATTCTGTAGCAGAGTGGGAAGTCCAACCATCCCTACCTGGGGCAAGCTGAAGGCAATGCTGCCAGGGACCACCGAGGGGTGGGTCCTCAGGGTGAAGATGTATTTGTGGTTGGGAGAGGTCTTCACCACAACATGTCTGGAAAAGAGAGAAGTGTTTTAGTTTAGAGGGTTTTGCATTGCTCACAGTGCTGTGAGAGCTCAAAAGAAACACCCAGCTGATCTCTGGGGYTACACAGGAAAACCAAAAGCATTGGAGGCACAGCCTGACACAGACACAGCAGGGTGACAGAGCCCACCACCCTCACTGCTACAATGTGATCTCAAAGCCCAGCTGCAAAACTTTGCACCAAAAATTAATATTTACATCCCCCAGTAGCCCTTTACTGCACTGTACAAATGAGAGAGAACCAAACCACAACCACAAACACCAAGGCTGCCACAGCTCAAATCAGTTTCACATTTCAAGCATCAATACTTTTCCTTCATACAAGCACCATCCCCAGCTGTGATGCCAACAAGAAGCAGATGCAAAGCCCATACAGGGATCTGAGTGTATTGTTTAGAAGTCTCATAGCAGAAAAAAATGGGAGGAATTTCTGTACAAAAAAGTAAAATCACACAGGCCCTGGAGCTGCTCCTCCTGGTGCAAGGACCAACTGATCTTGAACTCAGACAGCATCAGTGTGGCTGGAAAAACAGCATCAGTGTGGCTGGAAAAACAGCACCTGTGTGGGGCAGTGGCCCTGTGGGAAAGGAGCTGGGGGTGCTGACCCACAGCAGGTGAACAGGAGCTGATGTGTGCCCAGGTGGGCAAAAAGGCCAAGGGCACCTGGCCTGTGTCAGAAACTGTGGCCAGCAGGCCCAGGGCAGGGACTGTCCCCTGTGCCAGCACTGGGGAGGCCACAGCTCGAGCACTCAGGTCAGTTCTGCCTCCTCACTGCAAGGAAGACAGGGAGGGGCTGGAAGGGAAGGGAATGGAGATGGGGAAGGGTCTGGAGCACCAGGAGTGGCTGAGGGAGCYGGGGGGGCTCAGCCTGGAGYTTCTCACTCTCCTCAACTCCCTGACAGAGAGGGAAGCCAGGATGGGAAGGGGTTGGCCTCTGCTCCCAGGGAACAAGGGATAGGATGAGAGGAAATGGCCTCAAGATGTGCCAGGAGAGGTTTGGATTGAGCATCAGGAAGAAAATCATGGAAGGGAATCCTAGGGAGGTCTGGAGTGCCCATCCCTGGAGGTGTCCAAGGAATGCCTGGAGGTGGCACTCAGTGCCCTGGGCTGGGTGACAAGGTGGGGACTGGGCACAGATCACACTGCAGGGTCGGGGAGCCCTTCTCCTCAATGACTCTATGATTCCATCATAGAACAGTTAYAAAACCAGAGCAGCACAAGCAGTCAGGAGCAGACACAGCAGCAGCCATGGCATGTGCCTGTCTGTCACACTCAGAATTGAAGCTGTCAGCAACAAAGATACTCAAAAGCTGCTTCTAGCTCTCCTCAGACTATGCCTGATAGCTCTTATCATGTGATAGGGCAGACAGCTTGCTGGCATGAGAAAGCAAAWCCAAAGGAGGCTGGGATTTGTGAGCTCTGGCAGCAGAGTGATGGTGGAATCAGGGTTCAGCTCACCTTCCTCTCACAGCTGCTGGCACTGCAAGCACCCTTGGGGTACACAAGGCACCAGCTCCATGGGATTTCACCCCTCCCCAAGCCCACAGGGCAGGATGAGCTGTGCTGGCAGCCCAGGCCTGCACTCCTGGCCCTCCTCCCTCCCTGCASTCCATGTTTTCCATGCACATATGCTCCCTACACTTCCATTTGCACCTGCCCAGCCAACCCAGCAACATCCAAGTGAGGATCTGCACTGGCTCCATCCTGTGTGAGGAACAGCTCCAGCCACACGACAGGGAGGAGCACATGGCCCTTGGAGACAAGAGGAAATGCAGCCCAAACCAGGAGCCATGGCAGCCCAAACCAGGAGCCATGGCAGCCCAAACCAGCAGCCATGGCAGCCCAAACCAGCAGCCATGGCAGCTCAAACCAGGACAGCCCAAACCAGGCCAGCCCAAACCAGGAGCCATGGCCAGCTGTCACCTGCAGCCCCTCTCAGGCACTGCTGGCACTTGATGGCCTTTTCAACATTTTCAACACACCCAAGTGACACCAGAGCTCCCAGCTCAGGCAGACACTGAGCTGAGTCCTCACTGGTTCTGACCCAAGATCACCCATCAGCTGCCAGGACACCCTTCCCTTGCCTCCTCCTCCTGCCCCAGGCATAAATCCAGGGACCTGGTGTGGGTGGTGAAGTTCCATACAAATGTTCCACAGGAGAACAAGGCTTTT
This sequence comes from Alauda arvensis, assembly GCA_902810485.1. Taxonomy (NCBI): domain Eukaryota; kingdom Metazoa; phylum Chordata; class Aves; order Passeriformes; family Alaudidae; genus Alauda; species Alauda arvensis. Next base: position 243,937 of record CADDXX010000565.1, read on the forward strand.
TTTGGTGCTGCACGGCAGCCAGGGGAGATTTATGAAGACTGGAAGACAGCAGATGTCACTCCTGCCTTCAGGTAGGAGGATCCAAGGAATTACAGCCTCACCTTATGCCCTAGGGAAGTGACAGAGCAACTAAAAAAGATGCCAAACATATTACAGCACAAGAAAGGTGACTGGGAGTCACTCTGAACATGGATTTAGGAGTGGTCAGCATGGATTTAMAAAGGAAAATCYGTCCTGACCAGCACAACAGCCTTCTCCAACAAAATGGTGAGCTCTGGGGCTGGAGGGAGAGCTGGATTCATCCCAACATTAGCAAACTTTGCACACTGCCTGGCACAGCCACCCTCAGACACTGCTGTGATACAGACTGGGCAGGGAGTGGGCTG
>CADDXX010000565.1:244692-267020 GCA_902810485.1 Alauda arvensis
AACCCCTTCATTCCTGAGCAGCTGAAGGGACAGAGCTCCTCAGCCAGCCCACAGGGGACACACCTGGGTGTGCTGCTGCTCWGAGGGACCTCAACAGATCCCAGCCAAGCTCAATGAGGGAAAATGCAAAGTCCTGCACCTGGGGGGAACAATCCCATGCACCAGTGCAGGCTGGGGGCCAAGAAGCCCAGGGGAACCAGGTGGGCAACGAGCTCAACAGGAGCCAGCAACACATCCCTGCAGCAAATGTGGGTAAGATCCCTTGGGGTGCACCAGCCAGGAACAGACTGCTCTGGCACAGGTGCCCAGAGAAGCTGTGGCTGCCCCATGCCTGGAAGTGTCCAAGGCCAGGCTGGACAGGGCCTGGAGCAGCCTGGGACAGTGGAAGGTGTCCCTGCCCATGGCAGGGGATGGAACTGGATGRTGTTCAAGGTCCCTTTGCAGCCCAAACCAGGGTTATTCCATGATTAGGGAGAGCACCAGCAGCAGGGACAGGCAGTGGTTCCCCTGGAAGGAACAGAGCTCCACAGACAGCTCATTTCCAGCTGAGCAGGGGGTAAAGAGCAGAACTGAAAGGCAGCACTGGAGGAAGGGTTTTTCCAGCACAGAATCACCCTGAGTAATACAAAGCAGTATGGACACACAACYAAGTGGAAAGGAAGCTGTGACACTGCAGAGTGTGAGAGAAACACCCTCAAAGGCAACAAACAAGTTTCAGCTACAGTTCTGAAATACTTCACCACAAAGTGCACCTGATGGCATCTAACACCTGACTGGAAGCAGCTCATGATACAGGAAAAGACCCAAAATTAAAGCTTTTTAAAGCCCCAAATGGGTCCTGAGCAGTGCACAAAACAGAGACTTCAACATGTAGAGATTCAGCTTCTCTGCAGGAAGAAACAAGCTCCATCCCTGCTGGGCTCCACTTCAAAAACCCAAAATGCAAGAAAATGACAATACCTGGTAAAAATACTGGGGAGAAGTATCCACAAAGATTTGATACCAATTATTATACTGGAGCATTCCATTCACCAAAAACACCTCCAGCAAAGCAGAAAGACAGCAGATCTTGACAACAAAAAAAACAGATGACAGGAAGAAAAAACAAAGAGGAAAAACGAAAAAAAAAATCAGCTTTCTGAAAGAAAACACTAGGAAAGGTCAAATCTGTCAGGTTCTGTGAGAAAAATCTRCATAAGACACAGAAACAACCATGTTTCTTCTCAAAGACAGCAGAAGCAGGCAGCTTCCAACAAAGTGTAAGCAACCTAAGTATTACAATAGCAGAAAAACGAAATGCATTTTCCTACACTGATGTTCATTAGGAAGGAGCTCAGAGAGCTCATGGAGACACATGGGGGAAATCTCAGCCTCATTAAGAGCTTCTGCTCATACACGAGCAAAAGGAACAACGAATCACCAGGGCCAGACAGCTCCCAGAGCTCTCCCAGGCAGAACTGCTGCTCTATTCCGTGTGTAAATCCTCTCCTGGAACTGTCASATCCAACCCATGTGATGCCAGCTCTTAGGAAGGGCTCCAGGAAACTGGGCCCAGGGAACTGCTGGTGAGTTTGCTGGCCAGGCTGAGCACACCAAGAGACACTGCACCAGCCATGAATGAATGAAGCTGTGAGTGCAGCAGTTTTTCTGCTGCTGAAGCACGAGCAGGGCTCCTGTGAGGGAGGGGATGACTCAGGTATCCTTGCAGAGGTGCCAGCAGGGATCTCATCCCATGCAGTGCATGTCTGGAAACCCACAGCAATCATTCAGCAAAATCCTCAGAAAAGTGAACTGCCCTAGGAGGGATGGGCTCCCCATGTGGAAGGGAACAGCCAGTTCATACCATGAACAAAAGCCTGCCACTGAGACAGCCTGCCCTGGCTGCTGTCCCCTCAGCCTGCCTGWGCTCAGAACTGGTTTCTCTCTCCAAACAACACCAGGACTCCTCAAGGCAGAAGCAGGACACAGGAGCTGAAGATGGTGCCACTCCCCAAACCATCACACACCACACATTGGTGCATGCAGTGCATGGCCTCGTGTGAACYCCTGCAGCACCAAGCACTGACTCATCCCTGCCCAGCTCACAGCGTGAGAGGATGATCAGCAGCACCCCGGGGTTAAAGCACCTCCTTGATCCAAGGGCAAACTCCAGCAGCAAACAGCAGAGCCCTCTGTGGAGGCATCACCAAAAGCCCCCTGAGCAGGCAGCCATGGGAAGAATAAATGGGGAGAATAAATCCCCGAGAATCAGAGTTTTAAGGTGTTTATCCAGTTAGTTGTTGTTACCATTGTTAAAGCACATGTTGTTGACTTTACCACCCCCCTGTTAATGTCCCTAATTGTTAAGACTTTAAGTGTTAATCGCCCCTCACTTTGCATTTGTATCCCCTCACACGTCGGGTCCCGCCTCCACTGCTCCCCAAAATGGTGTCCAGAGAGCAGTATGCAGATGAAAGGACAAGGGGACACTGGCTCCCACACAGAAACAAAGACCCCAAAAATCAGCGAACTGGGGTAAGCTACAGGACTGGAAATGATGGCCCAAGCTGGGGAAAGATAAGACGACTCAAACAGGGCTCTCCCTCCTCCTCAGTACGAGGACATACAAGACATCCCCAGACAACGAGCCAATAGAGGTCTTCCTAAAACATCTTGCGAGGGGGAAGCCCCAGCTCTGCCCTGCAGCAAAGCTGTTCACCTCTTCCTCTGTGCCGTCCATCGGGAGCAGTGGCGGTGTGTGCGACCCCTCGGGCCCCCACCCAAGCTGATCTTTCTAATAGAAAAAAGGCCTACAAAAAGGCACTACTCTTGGCCTATTTATTACAGGAAGGGACCCGAGACAGGGAGCTGCAGCCGGGCCTGGCTCCGGGGAGCTGCAATGCAGCCGGGCCTGGCTCCGGGGAATTGCAGCCGGACCTGGCTCCAGGGAGCTGCAATGCAGCACCAGCTCCAGCCCCAGCCCTGCTGAACACCGAGAGCTGCCCGTGCTCCATCTGACRCTGCACAGCCATCTGCAGCATCTGCTCGCAGCCAAACACACACTGCTGGTGTGAGAGCTCTGRCTGCCAGGAATAAACAGCTCCCGGGGGAACAGAAGAGCCAGAAGCACCTGCAGCCTGCTGAGGCAGCACATCCCGGGGCAATGCTTCCTGCAGGCTGCCACGAATGCCAGCACAGAGGGCTCTGGAAGGGAAAGGAACACAGGAGGCTGCAGGTCTGGCAGCTGGGTCCCTCCAGGACATCCATCCTGGAGGAAATTAAAGTTTTTATAATGCATGAGGTACAATGCTCAGTTCAGGTATTTTTGTAACTCAATTACTTTGGGAAAAAAATCAACCTGGGGAAAACCATTCTTTGAGAAGACCAGGACACTTTTCTGCCCACACTTATTACCTGCTTCTGACTCTAAAAGTTCTGCTTGTTTAGGGGTGGTTTTGTTTGGTTGTGGCATTTTATACTGCAGTTGGGCTCATGAAATCACAGTTCAGTTCATTGCTCCAGAGGCAGGACAGGAGCCAGGGCAGCAGAGCTGGCTGACAGCACAGACAGACACATCCCTGAACACATCCCTGCAGTTCAGCACCACTGTGCTCTCCACCCTTAGCACAGTTCATCTGGGGCAGGTATTTTATAAAAGACCTGGGCATATCATTCACTATCTCCTTTAACATTCCTCTCATTTTTCAAACCCAAGCCCTTCTGCCTTGTCCTGCACTTTCAGCTGAAATTAATGACTTCTGTCTACAAGCTACATGCTAAAATCTGTCAGAGCTTCCCTAAAGCTGCAGCACAGCAAAGAATCTGAGTATGTGAATTGGCTTCTTGTAACACAAAACCTTTCTGTTTGGGCTGAGCTGAAAAATTCATGTGTTTTCCACCTAACAGAAGTAMAGCCCAGAGTCAGGTTCCATCAGCCACCCCAGGACTGCAATTAAAGAATCCAGCYTGTGCCCACACTCTGGCTGTTTCTCCCTTTTGTTGCTGTGCATGAAAACCCTGAGAACAAGAGAGTTCTCCTGGCTCTGCTCAGCACTCCCATAGGAGGWGAAAGTGAGAAAATGCCCCAAGTAACACAATAAAATCATAAAAACATTTTTTAAATAGTTCAAATATTCTCACTTTGTAACAGGAACAACAGGAGAACCCAAACAAACAAAAATTATCACAAAAAGTACTTCATTACAATAATTATTCTATTAGTTAAGGAGATGCAGTTCCCAAGAAAGAAATGTTTCAGAGAAACAGCCAYCCTTCTCCCAGCATTTCCCATTTCCAGAAAGAGCCACATTGGAAGTTCTGATCTCCACAGCCACAGGAGWTTTGTTAATCAAACTGCTGTTTTCACCCTTCCAAACCTGACATGCCATTCCCYCTCCATCCAAATTTTGAAAACAATTCCTTTTTGGTTAAAAGCTGGAAGAGCACCAGTGCACACTTACTGGCCAGACTGGAAGTCCTTCTCATTGACCACAGCACAGTTGGTGAGGGACAGCTCATCAGTGGGACATCTCGCTGCTTGCATAGGCTGCAAGAGAGGGGTGGAAAAAAGTCAAATTAAATTCTATTTTTCCTTTACCAAGCCAAGCCTCAAGACTTCTGCAAAACCACAAAGCACAGAGCAGGTCTGCTGAGTCCTGGCACACTCTGAGAGCCCACTGGTATCARCAAGCTCCTCTTCCAGGTTCCTCCAAACACTTCCACATGGCACAGGTACTTGTATCCCAAAGCCCTGCATTTTGGGACTATTGTGTACTTTTATTTTCTACCCTACCTACATAAATACTTTAAAGGGAGAGATAAAGATGTGACCTTCCCCCTTCCCTGAGCATARCTCAGAAAAGTGGAATTTCAGCACATTCTGCATAACCCCCCTCACCCAGGGCAGCACTGAGAGACCACTGGGAGGTTCCACCTCAGCCAGCTGCTATCCAACCCCACAATCCTTTTGTATCACTTCTCAAAAGAAATATCCCATGTGAATGTTTTCCACTCTGTAGGAAACATCCCAGATCTGTAACRCACAGAAGRAAATTAGGTAAAATTGTTAATTCCAGCCTATCAGTATGRAAAAAAATGACTGCAACAAATTTTGTGGGGGAGTCCTCCCCCTCTTTTTATTCTCTGATGTCAGAGGACCAATCCTTTTTCAGGAGTATCTGTTCATTTTTGTCCCTTCCACTTACTCATTAATTAGCAATTAAAAACCAAAATAGCAGCACTCCCAGCCCAAGCTGCCCATCCCATCATGAGTCGAGGGGGAGCACAGCAGAGGGACCTCAGCCCCATCCTATATCCTCACCCCACCTGCTCCTGCAGAATTATACCAGAAAACAATGAAAATTGGGATTAAAATGCCTCCAGAAGTGGAGAAAGKGATGGAAAAGGCAGGATGTTTCYATCATTAGCTATGGACTGAAGACATTTCATTTGGGGAAAAGCTTAACTTGCCCCCCAAGGTGGCATTTTGAGAATCAAAGCAGCTGCCTCTGGCAGATACAAATTTGCAGGCAGTGCAACAGAAACTATTTGACAGTATCAACCCACTGCTAAAAGTGATTCAGGAGGGATTTTCTCTTAAAACACCCTCAAATCCCAGCAGCAAGCACAGGAAAGCCACTGATCCCAACACACACATCTAAATCATTTCCCAGGAGTTACTGCCCTGCTCAGCCTTCCTCCCCCAGCCCCTCTGGGACAAGAATCAGAGAAATTCCCCTCCCAGTGTGGTCTGCAGCCAGCCTGCCCTAAAGTTCAGATCAACTTTTATGGCACAATGTGATTTGTCCCAAGTATTTGCTGTTTAGAAAAGGACCAGCTCATTGCTTCAACTGAATTGSCTTTGATATACGTGACAACCAAAAAATATTCAATTTTCAGCCCTGAAGCAGATTTATCTACCTGAATGCTGAGTGTAATAAAAGACTCAAATATTCCTGTAATAAAATCTATGACACCAGTGGATTTATGAGATMCACAACATGTCTGCTGAGGCCCTTTGGCTTGGGGCACTTCACAGCAAACATTCACCATTTTATCACTTCTCCCATCTGCAGGGCAGGGTTTTGTGAAGGACATGCCCTGATAAAACGCATTACAGGGGATATTTCTGGAGAGAAGTGGACAGGGAGCTCCTGGATTAAACCTTTTTTACAGCACTAGTCCTCAACTGCATCTTTAATCCTCGGTGACAAACTGCTTCCTACACACAGCCAAGCTGTTCCTGTCTGCACTGGGAACACAGAGCTTGGGGAAATGCAGGAATAGCCAGGAATGCATTCCAAACCCAGCAACAACTGTAGGCTCTGCAGCAGAGATGATGGCAAAGCACCCCTGGGTGTCTGACACATGAAATGGCCATGCCAACCATCCCAGAGCCCGGCTCATCCTCCTCCTGGGGTGTCTGGCAGGAGCCCCTCTCTCCCTGGCAATGACCAAAGTGCAGGCAGCACCTCTGCTCCCAGCCCTCCTCGAGATCCAAGATTTTGCAGATTTTTAGAATATTATCTCTATTCTGAAAAGGTTTTAACATCACACAGCTGCAAGACACGGGTGTCACTCCTGGCATGGGGTTCCACAGAGGAGCAAGGGACAACTGGAGGAAAGCTGGGCATGGAAGAGGTGATGATGAAACTGGAAATCACCCAGGCAGGAAGGAGGAGCACGCTGCTGTGGGGAGCTGCAGGGGCTTCCTCTTACCTGCCCTCCCTGCAGAGCTCATATCCCAGAGCTGCAAAGATGGGTCCTTGTCTCTGTCTAGGAGCTGTCACAGCCAGGACATGGGCACAGGCTGCTCCTGAGGAAGCTTTCCTGCCAAAAATGCACCAGTCCAGGGCTGGAACACATGGCTGGCATATGCCAGTGGTGCTGCTGTCAGGAACACTTTAAGCTCTTGCATTTTGGGTTCCAGCTTCCCAGGACAGCAGCACAAGGACTCCCAGAACCTGCCCCTCTCCCCTCTCTGCCATCCCACACCCACTGCCAGATCAGATTTACACAAACTGATCTTATGCAAACTGGCAGGTTACTGCTGGCAAGCAGGCAAGACAGCTCTAACAAAGCAGAGAGCAAGCTCCTGCAGGTGACAGCAGATGCCACCTGCTGCAGTCACCCCCTGGCACTGCCAGSCTGGAGGTGACCCACACACCCTCACAGGCTGCTGGCACACCCACGTCTACAGCATAGATAGATTTGGCTTCAAGAAGGCAAATTAGGGTCAAATTAGGCAAAAGAATCTTCTCTGCCTTCAGGTGATGTTCTGGTTTATGCAAAGAGGAGACTCCAAGGACAGCCCAGTCCTAAGGAGGTGACTGCACACTGCCAAAGCATTCCCAGCCCCAGCATCCATCATCCAGCACCTGCTGTTAAAGCCAGGCCTGTGCAGGGGCCTGTTCCAGCATTCCTCCTGTYTGCCCAGAGGAAAACGAGACAGTGTGAGGCACTGATGAATCTCACTGTGGGGACAAACATCTCTGAAGGACCCCAGCTCKGGGTTTGTGACAAAGCASTAACACTGCCTCAAAACCCAGGAGGCTTAATGATGCTGGCATATTTTATTTTTAYAAAGAGAAGTTGCCCTGAAGAACAAACAGCTACATTACAGAAACAACCACCAGAACATCTGATCTTTCAGAGATTTTTTTCCAAAGCTGCAAGGACTCGTTTTCTTCCACAGAAAATGAGAAACTCACGTGTTCACAGAATCAYAGAACAGCTGGGGCTGGAAGGGCCCTCTGGAGAKCATCCACTCCAAAGCCCAGAAAGTGGTGCTGCTGGTTGGATATTTCCCTCATATATAAACCACACCTTCTGTGTTTTGTCAATTCACCTCTTATCACCAAGGCTGATGGTAGAGGAAGCCAAGGTAAAACACATTACTCCCCACAGAGATAAGGTGGTGGCTGAAGTGCACTGCTGACAGCTGCTACTGAGAAAAGATGAAACATTAAGTGCTAAGGCAGRGATGCTCCTCATCCAAGACATCTGAACTCCTTTCCTTTCCTAATGCTGAGCAAGAGATTGTGAAACAGCCTCTAAAGCCAAGGCAGGTTTGGTTCTGTGCCCTGTTCTCATGTGTTTTGTACAAGACAAATACTGTTCAAGCATTGTGTGTTTAAAATCCTCCTTTGTGTAAAACAGACACAGATACACATCCCATGTACATGCAGGTGCACAGAGATGGAATTTCTGGCACACAGGTGTTGGCAGAGGAGTGCTAGGAAATGTGACAACTCTGGGTATCAGACATTTCCATTTCCCCTAGCAGAGCCCACTGCCAGCTGCACTCAGATGGGGATCCCTGCTCCTAAAAGCACCCAGCTTTTCCTGTAACAGCTGTTGGGCACCAAAGCCTCTCTGAGCACAGAGTCTCATCACCCAAAGAGGGCAGATCACACCTGTGCAGGTGTAATTCCTGGGAAGCACCTCAGTCCACACTCCCTAGACCCGAGCAGAGGTGACTCTGAGGGCTGTGTGGAACCAGGGCTGACTCCAAATCAAACACTCACCAACAGGAGTCTGCCAATGAAATGAAGTTTGAATGCTGACAGGAAGAATTATGATGTCAAAGGAGCTGTGAAGATAAACAGGGAACTGACACRATGAATCACAGATCCTACACATTATCCAGGAGTGTGCTCCTGCCAGAAAACACACACACACAAAGCTCTGCCTTTATCTCCAGATAAAGGGACACCAGGACCTGAGGAGGACATGACTCCTCTGGCTGCACACAGGGGACAGCCAGCAGCTCCAGCAGGAGGATGGGCTGCACAGCTGGCTCAGCACCAACCAAGGCAAGCCCAAGGACTGTTCCTGCTCTCTACACCCACAACACAGCACAGAGCTGAGCAACAACTCAACACTGATGGACACAAGAAAYGGGCATAAAACAGCAACACCAGCAGAGCTGCTGGCTGGCAGGTAAGAGTGGATTCCTGATCTCAAGGGGAAGCTGGCTCTGTGACAGGGGAAAGGCTCCTCTAAAGAACAATTCTGTAATATTCATAAAAGGAATGACAACATGCTGTCACCATCAGGGACCACACTCAGGAACAGAAGCTGTCCTAAATGTTGAGGTTCTAAATAATTTGAAAAATTAACTAAGGAAGTTTAGTTGCTTGCAGAGGGTCTTTCTGCACATCTGGACAAAATATATTGACTAAAGCTTCCATATTTCYGCAGACACAAGAGATCAACCCACAAGGAACTTTTTGGAGCAGCACTCCCAGCCCAAGCTGCCCATSCCYKGGGCAGAGCCCTGCAGAGGCTGTGCTGGCAGGACAAGCTGCTGTCCCTGGAACACACAGCCCTGACTGCCTGCTCAGGCCTGGCCATTCCACCTGCTCCACATGACCTCCATTTGTTTGCTGGAAGCTTTTGTTCCCTTCAGGAAGGAGCTGCATTCTCTCTCAACAACACGCTCAGAAGTACCAATTTTCTTCTCCTAATAAAGAGGAACGCTTTGGGAAGCTAAAATCTCAGAGCTAATATTCACATTTGTGACAAAGCCAGGGAACACCGAGTGAGCCAGCACTGAGGCAGCCTCAGCAGCGTCCAGGGAAGCCGGGATGAGATGGATCCCTCCTTCCCAGGGCCCCGAGCCACTCCCACGCTGTGAATCACCCCCCGTGATCGTGCTGTGCCACCCCTGCACTGCAGAAACCCAAACAGCTCCGAAGAGGAGACAGGGGAGAGCTCCCAGCAGCATCTCCTGCATCAGCCAGGGCTGGAAATGGCTCAGGGAATGTTCTCCCTGCATTCTCTGGCGTTGCCTGGCAGGAGCTCTCTCCCAGCACAGACAGCAGCAGGAGACACCAGACACTTCACCGGGCACTCTTATCAAATACTCACCACATTGCCCAGTTTCTCTCTCTAAGAGCAGCCCTGTGCTCTCTGGGCCCGAATTCAGAAATTACTGCCCATCCTGGCACTGCAGAGCCCCTTCATCAGGGCAGAGGGGCCTCTCCCACAATTAAAGGATATCGGGTTTTACTGCTGCTTCCCCTTGTTTGCAAAGTTCAAATGAGCTCAGATCTGCAGGGCGGCTCTGTCACTCCAGCGATGTTTACCTGCAGTTAACGAGGTGCAAACACCTTCGGGAATGCGGCTCTGCCATTGCCAGCATTTGCCAACATCACCAGAAAGACCATTTCCAGCCCCAAGAACAATGAGTTCCAAGGTCTGCCCGATCCAACAGAGCAGAGCAAACAGGAGTGCTAAAGCAGAGCTTCTCCAAGCAGAGCATTTACAGTCGAATTACACCGGCTGCTCTGCCCAARGATGTTTTTCTCCAGATCAGCTCTTCATCAGTAAGAGACTTTAGGAAATACACCTGGTACCTGAGCTGCTGTGCCACAGAACCAGGGAGCTGCTCTCTGACAGCTCAGCAGGAACAGCAGCTCCATCTTCCTATTAAGCAATAACAACCCAGGATATGTGCCTTTTAATTAACACRTCCATTTTTTGAGTGGATGTTGCCTCACATTCCTTTCTCAAGCCAGGATGAACAACAATKTAATTACAGGGAATTGTTGCASCTAAACATCTTTTTWAAATGCCAAGGGAATGAAGCACCACCCCACCAGAGTAAGYTGTGGGCCTGGGATGCAGGTCACAGCATTTTACCACATGAGCAGAGAGGACACCTCATGGATGCAGATTTCATCCCATTTATTTAGAAAAGTTACCCAGTGGCAACAGGGACAATGTGAATATATGTCAATGTTAAAAATTGGAATTTGCCCTGTGAAAGCCCAGGATGCTGCTGACCCTGACACAGGGCAGAACCTGGCACTGAACCTCCCATGACTCTGATGTACCAAACACCACCAGTTTAAGATGCAGCAGCTTGCAAGTCTTGCTCTATTTTTTACAGAAACAGCACATGACACAACTCCAGGGCATCAATTACTCCAGATCTTTTGATAGAAGGTCATTGCTTTATTGCKTCCCAGGAGACTGGAAAACGTGTTAAATCCTTCCATACTTCAAACCTTTGCCCTCCCCGAGGGCAGGACCTGCCTGCACAGGAAGGAGCAGAGCAGCAGGGCAGGAGTGCCTGAGGAAGTGCAAAGGCAGCCCTGGTTTATGAGCAGCAGCACCATCAGCTGCCTCACACACGGCTCCAGGGCACTGTGCCGGAAGCTCTTCCATTTATTTTAGCAACTGGGTTTCTTGTTTGCCTTTTCCTGCCCAAAGACCTTCTCCACCACAGCTCTCCAACTCATGGGAGTCTGGAACCTTCTGGAGATGGTCAGTGTGGGTGTCTCATCACAAAACTCTGGTCTCTGCCTCCCTGATGTGAGACAGCATCCTGAACACACAGTGCAGAGCCCCCAGGCTGAAGCCCATCCTTCCAGCAGCCACTGCAGCTCCCAGGATCTCTGTCCCACTGCTCAGGGGTGTCATTGTACCAGCTCTCCCTAAAGTCTGTCCCCTCCTGCACTTGCTGAACCCCATCCTTCCAGCAGCCACTGCAGCTCCCAGGATCCCTGTCCCACTGCTCAGGGGTGCCATTGTACCACCTCTCCCTAAAGCTCCTCCCCTCCTGCACTGCTGAACCCCATCCTTCCAGCAGCCACTGCAGCTCCCAGGATCCCTGTCCCACTGCTCAGGGGGGGTCACTGCACCACCTCTCCCTAAATCTCCTCCCCTCCTGCCCTTGTGAGGACACCCGAACATGCCCACCAACCCTGGATCAAAAAACATCACTCCATGACATGGGGACCTACATTTCAGTTGTTTTCATGTTAAAAAAAAAGCAATCAATGGTAATTTCATTGCACTGAAACTACATCCTGCCTGTGGGTAATTCAGCACAATGGAAGTGCCACTGCTTTCCAGGGACTGCTTTTCTGTAGACTCAAGCAGATCCAATTTTATGTCAGAACTTCTTCCATATTCASTCAGGGTTTATCCTGAGCCTCAGGGTCTCCTCCTGAATGACCTCTGAGGTCTCCTCTGCCTCAAATGACTTCTGAGGCACAGAACCCAGAACAGGAGAGGAAAAAAGAAGATCTTGMTGTGCTCTGGGGGAAAAAAATTAAAAGTAATACTTAAAAATTCACACTTTAAATGATCCTCAAAAAAGATGCTCTGACTTTTTAAAAAGACTTTTTCTTACTAAAAAAAGTATTACCTAAGTTTAATTATTCTGGAAGGTCCACATAACAGAAGAGGTGTGACACAGCAGCACCCCAAAAACTGGAGATGGAGAGGCAGCACTGACATCTCCCTTTGGCAGTGACTTTTTAAGCACAAGCTTAGGGCACACTGCTTCTGCAACACTGAGCCAAGCAACAAATTAATCAAAGATGGCAGGGCCACATATCCCATGCAAACAAACATTCACATGATCATCAGAATTTTATCCTAAACAATTCTAGAGTTTTTAACAATTTATGTGCCTTTATTTTAAATAATTCAGCAAGGCAGAAGTCCTGAAAGCAGGCCACAAGTTGATTTGTGATGATTTCACAAGACAGTTACGAGGTTGCAGAAGTGATCACAGAAACAGAGATTCAGAACAAGTTTTCTCCCATTTCCCTGAAACATTGCTAAAACCTCATTTCTTCATATTACACACTAGGAAATACTAAAAAAAACTAAGTGACGATAGCAGGAGCAGTACCAGGCTGCARGAAGGGACCAAGTTGATTCAGAAACGTTTCTTTAGTTGCCTGACAACGCCTGCATCTCTGAAGGCTGCTCCCATATGTTATCAGAAATCACCTTACAGCTTTAACCCATAAACAGAAAGCCCAGGCCCCATTATTCCAAAGTCCCTATCAAACCATCCAAAAAACCCACAATGTCTACATTKTAAGTATTTTTAAATAATAAGCAAAATGTTATTAATTGTCTAGTGTTGTTTCAGGTATATTGTATGGATTAAATGTTAGGAAGGAATTGTTCCCTGTGAGGATGAGGAGGCCCTGGCACAGGGTGCCCAGAGCAGCTGTGGCTGCCCCTGGATCCCTGRCAGTGCCCAGGGCCAGGTTGGACATTGGGGCTTGGAGCAGCCTGGGGCAGTGGGAGGTGTCCCTGCCATGGCAGGGGTGAGACTGGGTGGGTTAAAGATCCCTCCCAACCCAACCCATTGTGGGATTCTGTGCTGGCTGCAGGAAGCACAAGAGAGCAGGGCTTGGCCAGCAATGCCTTTGGCAGCACAGAACACCAAGGGACTCAGTCTGTCCTTCAGCACCTTCCCACTCCTGCTGCACCTCTGCATTGGACACCTGGTGTCCCCAGATGCCAGCACAGGGTGTCCCCCTGTGCTCAGGCTCTCGAGAGGAGTGACAGCACCACTCTGCAGGTCAGAACCCATCCAGTACCTGATGATCCAAAACCAACTCCAAGCCAACACAAAGGGAATCTCTTCTGAGGAGCCAGCAGGGCAGAGTCTGCTCTCACTGAGCTAAAGGTGACACTGCCCCAAAGGAGCCCCAAAGAACGGAGGAACAAAAATGGGTGTGCTACACCAGGGGCACCCCCTAAAACAGCCATTATTTCTAACCATGAACTGTTACACAAGTTCAGCTATCACAAAACCTCACATTCCTTAAAGGAAACCACCCCAGTGTCTGTGCTGAGGGAGCCTCACCAACATGCACACGAGCAGCACCAGGGTGTGTGCAGCACTGACCTGCTCCCTGCCCCAGCCCAGTCCTGGAGCTCTCCAGCCTGTGCAGACACAGGCAGAAATGCAGCTTATGCTGGATCCACAGCTTAACCCTCCCTGGAACGAGGCACAGAAATCATCTGGCCTTTCTAGACCCCTTTGGGAACTAATTCCTGATGCAGTTCAGATCAATTAGTTACAGACAGCTCCACTGAACTTCCAGGGGTCCACCTGGTACAAGAGGTCCATAACCTGCTACAGAACCAGCAGCTTCCCACCATTCCCTCTCCTGCAGATGCCTCACTGCTCTGCCTGTGCCTAATGATCCCCATGCAGAGATACAGAATAAATTATCACAGAAACAGCCATTATTTCTAATCATCATAAACTGTTTTTCCTGTAAACTTCAATCACTGCTAATCAYCATCTCTTCCTTGCCATGGAGAGACCCAGTGCAATTAGGGGAGCAGAGTAATACACCTGAAACAGCAGCACACAATTAATCAGATTTGGCTTATCATTCCCCTAAATTATTCAAAATGTTACTAGAAGTTAAAATRTTTTGTCTCTCCCATACATCAGGACAGCCATTCGTTTCTCCCTGTGAGAATGTACATGCACAAATCAAATCACAATAAAAGAGATGAAGCTCTAAATGGCATTGCAGAACAGATTTGCAGGGCAGGAGGARTCACTGAAGCTCCTCTTCCCATCCTGCAGGTTGAAGCACCTGTTAAAAACGCTGACARCAGAGCAGCACCTGTGTTCCAGCATTAGCATCACCTGTTGTGCCTGGAGCTCTCACACACCTCCGTGCTCCCACACACTGCTCATGTTTGCAGCCCCTGCCCTCAGCCTCCCCAGCACTGCAGCTGGCCCAGGGGCACACAGCTCCCTCGGGAGCTCACATGGAAAGCAAGCAAAGGATCAGAGCCAGCCTGGGCAGGGAGATGCAACACTCAGCTCTCTGCAGCATTAAATAACCCAGTACTTCTGCAACGACTGCATCTGCAGGCAAACCATGAAAACACTGAATGCTAAGAAGCTTCCTGATAACCCAAGGAGAGCATCACCCATCCAGCTGCCAGATTAGGATGAAACTAAGCATCAATCTGCCCTTCCTTTCCTTCACCAGGCTTCCAAGCTAGTCAAATAAAGGCACATTTTCTCAGGTTTTTAGTAGCAGAAAAGTTCCAAGCAGAAGAATAAAGTTGAGGTTGATCCTTCTCCTTCCTCCTCACATCCCCAGTCACCAATCCCAGCACTCAGAGCATGCACCAGGGTGTTCCTGTGAGCTGGGAGGGCTCAGAGGAACAAGGGCAAAGCAGGATCATTGCACCAGGTTCGTTTAGGCCCAGGGAGTCTCAGAACCACATCCAGTGTGAGTAAAACGATTCTACCACTGTCCAGAKCACTGGGCTCCTCTTCTGGGCAACAGAAAGCTGAAAAAAAGCCAGTCAAGGCTCACAGATCTCCCTGGGTTACTGCAAAGGGTGAGATGATGAAAAAAAGGTGCAAGGAAAAAGGTGAGACCAGGAATCTGGAGCAGGGACAGAAGAAAGGCTCTTAATGAGAGACAGACCACAAAATGTGGGGTTTTTCTCAATTACTCAGCACATTTCAGGGGTGGCACTGGAGCACCTGTGATGCACAGCACATCMCTGGGCCAGATCTCTCACCCCTGCTCTGCACCACAGCACTGCACCAGCTGCCCTCCAYCCACCAACCCAGCACAATGCACTTGGAAAACCAACTCCCCAGCATTTCAGCCACTGAATTACTTGGCCTAGAGACAAGATTCCAACCAGAGGCAAGCACTAATGAAAAATGTGACTTTCCCAAGCAAAGAATGACTGAGCTCTTGGCAAAGAGCAGAGCAATCCAAAACATCCTGCAGCATCTGGACACCTGAAAAAGAGGGGATGTGCAGGCATCACAAGAGGGGATTTCACAAACGAGGCTGCTCCTTTGTATTTTAAAGCCTTTCTGGCCACTTCCTGATGTGATCAATCACTAATAAGGGATTTTTTTTGTTTTTTAAATTAATGCAGAATCACTGCACAACCCTTATGGTGTTTCCACACAACAAAAGGTGGACACATTATAAAACAGCACCYGGCTGCATCCCACAGGAGAAAATCTCCCYATCCCACAGCACCAAGGGGTCACCAGGGCCTCACACCACCTTTAGGCGACCCTAAAATCTTACTGCACACCCCATGGAGGCAGGGGACTCACAGAGGCCCCTCAGGGAATGCCAAAATTCTGCCCCACATCCCAGAGCACCAAGGGATTACCCGCTGCCACAGCATCCCTGAAGCTCCCACAGGGAGAGGGCTGATCAGAGCACCCCGGGGCACCCTAAATCCTGACAGCAGCAYACGGCACCCCTGGGCTTCACTGCTCCTTCAGGGGACCCCACAGCCCTGCCCCACACCACAGCGAGAGGCAGCCCTGAGGGAGCCCCACACACTCATCCCACAGCACCMAGGGGTCACCACAGCCTCTGAGCACACCCCAGAATTCCAGCCCTGCACCCCACAAGGCCACTGCCACCTCACGGCACCCTTAGAGAACCCCAAATCCTGCCTCACAGCCACATGGAGAGGGGTCACTCTGGACTCACAGTGCTCCTGAGGGAACCCCCAGTCCTGTCCCACACCCCACACTGCCCAGGGGCCGGCCGGGTCCCACAGCACCCACGGGGGAACCTAAAATCCTGTCCCACAGGGTCACGGGTCACCCCTGCCCCAGCTCCTGAAGGAACCCCAGTGCTGTCCCACATGCCACATCACCAAGAGGCCACCTCAGCCCCTCGAAACCCGCGGGAAGCACCGGCAGAGGCGTCACCTGCAGCCCCCCACACCACTGCGGGGATCCCCACAGCCCCACAGGGCGGTCAGGAGCCCCCACAGCGCTGAGGGTGAGGGGGGTCCCCACAGCCTCCCAGCACTGCCGGGGGACCCCCCGGGGCTGAACGGGCTGCTGGCAGCGGGGCTGCGAGAAGCTCCCGAAGCCGCGGTGGCGGAGGGAGGAGCGGGAGCGGAGCAGGGAGCAGGGGATGGGCGATAGCGGCCGGTCCGTGTTCCCCCCCCCCCACTTACCCGCCCCGCCATGTTGCCGCAGCGCCGACCGACAGGCCCTCCCCGCGGCCACCAGGGGGCGGCGCAGCGCAGGCGCCACGGAGCGCCGGGGCGGGGCCTCGACGGCGGGGAGGCCACGCCCCCTGCGCTACTCCTGCTTCCCATTGGTCGCTCCGCCCGCCGCTCAAGGTACTGACGGCCGCGTCACGGAGCGACCCGCCCATCGGCCTGCTGGTGRGGGGCGGGGCGCTCTGCTGTCAGTCATCGGGAGAGCTGTGGTGATTGGTCGGTGGGGCGAGGTGGGCGGGACCGAGGGTTCCGGACTGTCCCGGTATTCCCGGGGTTCCGCGGGTGCCGAGCGCGGGGTCCGATACGGGGTTGTGATCTGGGGGTGTTCGATGGCAGCCGGGAGAGGGCCCGTCCGGTCCCGGTCCCCATCCCGCGGTGCAGCGGGATCGGCCGGGCGCCGTGGTGTGAGGGTGAGCGGGGCCGGGCCGCCAGGCAACCCCTGCTTKAATTCTTTAAATTGTTAAATTCTATTTTAATAAAGTTCTGATTATGTATGAATAATTGTTATAATAATAGTTCGTAATTTTTAGTAATGTTGATCTATTAATGATAATATTTACATATTGTTTATATATTAGACATGTAGCTATAACTATATATATATAACTATAACTATATATTTTCTAGTTACATTATGTGTATTATATGTTGTATGTTATAATATTTTAACACGGAATGCTATATTTTTATATATAATAAAGCATAATACTAATTTAACAAACTTTAATTGTACATATTTTTTTTTTAATTTAAGTCTGTTTTAATTTAATTTTTAATCTGACTTTGATTCTATTCCTGCTCCAAAGAGGCCGCTCAGCAGCTGTTGTAAAGCAGGCACCGCGGTCTCCTTCGATGACATCCGATGGCTTAAGCGTCTCCCGGCCGGGACTCCCCATTCGGCAGCACCTGCCACTGATGGTTGTTTGTATTTGTGATAACAACCGCAGGTGTGTGTGAGCCTGCGAAGCGCTAACGGGAGCTCAGAAGCCCGGGTGTCACAGCCACACGTGGCTGGTCCCTGGGGAGGGGGCTCRGGGCTGCTCCAGCCCCTCCCCACACGGTGCTGCTCCTGTCTGAGCTTCCAGCCAGGCTTTGTGATGCCGATCCCGTGGGGTTTGCTTGGAACAGTGCTTTGCTCTGGAGAAACAAAAGCTTCTTGAAGAAAATTACACTGSTGCTGAGAGGTGCCCATGGCTCCTTCCCAGAGCTCATCCCCCYGTGCGATGTTCAGCCAGAGATGAAATCCCAGCTGTGCTCTGAGGTTTGTGTTCTGAGGAAGGTGATGGCAAGCACTCCAACCCCAAAGCTCAGTGGTGTCTGCAAAGCCAACCCAAGCATCCTGGGAGCTTGAACACATTAGCAGCCTGTCCCAGCAGCTTCCTGCGTGGGCTTTGAGATAATAAAATATTAATACTGATTGTAACTGCTGGTTACTGCCTTGAACAGRTACCAGAGTCAGCAGGGACCCAGAGGGAAATGCCAGCTCCATGGAAAACTGGCACTGAGGAGATTTGACCACACTGGCCAAAGTGGTGAGTGCCCCAGRGTGTGGATGTACCACAGTGCACAGCACAGGCCCCAAGGGAAGGAGAAATGGGGTCAGTGCCTAAATCTGCTGTAGGCTGATCTCAGGCTGTGCAAGGATTCAGTCTCCTGCAGTGAGACCCTGTTGCCCCTGCCTGCAGCTGAGCAGTTTCACTGTCCCTYGACAGAAATCACTCTGCCAGCAAARCAGCRCTGGGAAGTGGTTGTTAAATGTGGCAAACATTCCCTGTGCTTCGGGGTGGCAGCTGCCAGRCCCTGACAGGTCCTGAGCCCTGACCTGAGTGTGCTGACACCATTCCCCTGCACGGCTGGAAAGGTGCCCAGCCAGGAAGCTCAGCCCAACAGTGAGCTCTGGCTGA
This sequence comes from Alauda arvensis, assembly GCA_902810485.1. Lineage (NCBI taxonomy): Eukaryota > Metazoa > Chordata > Aves > Passeriformes > Alaudidae > Alauda > Alauda arvensis. The sequence continues at coordinate 263,367 of CADDXX010000565.1, forward strand.
ATTACGAGTTTTGTGGGGGATTCTCACTGCTCTCGGCTGCCCAGATCTCTGCTCTGTGGCCTTAAGGGAGTCTCTTGCAGCAAGAAATGTAGGAAATGCAATGCAGGAATTTGTAGGGAGTAGCTGAGGGGGACAGTGAGGCAGTGGCTGTGCTTCCCCACTTTTCACCATTTCAAAAGGGGGAGAAAAACAAAACAAAGCTACCCCAAACCAAACACAAATGTCACACCAACTCCTCTGCAGATCTGGGATTAAAGGATCCAGCCCACACCTGGTTGCTCCTGAGCCAGCCCCAAATCCCTGCTCCACAGCTCTTCCCTGGGACAGGGAGCAAGGGATGGATCTGGGGTCTGGGACACACTGTAGAACCAAGACYTTCACTGATGACCCCCTCATCCCCTGGGGTGAATCCTCTGGCTCCCAGCACACAGAACATCTGTATCTGGAGTCCCTGAGTGGGTTTAGGAAGGGGCTGGGCAGACCTGCCCCCCCCAGGCTCACCCTGCTGCCCTCCCCATGATCCTGCGGGCTGGCAGCACACGCTGAGGAAGTGAGAGATGTATCACAGCACAAAAGACCACAATTCATTAAAAAAGTCTGCTTCTGTGGGCACTTACTGYCCTGAGTAACCCAGATAGGAGTGGCAGCAAAAATGCTGTCTCCAGATGCCTTAAAAACAGCTTGAGGAGTGCAAAATGAAATATCTTTAGACATGAAAACGAGTTGGGTTTGGCTTCAGAGCCTGTGGGTTTTTCTTAGTCGTTTTCAGTGGGAACAGTGATATTCCTGCACTGGCAGAGTAAACCAGCAGCAACAATGGAAAGTATAAACAAACACAGGCTGGGACCCCCTGCTTGACCCAGCTCCCCCTGTCACCAGCTTCCCCTGTGGTTTCCCTTCCAGACAAGCAGTCCTGGGKGCCTGGGACTCCCCAGCAGGGCACAGACCCTGCCACAGGCACTTGGGGACAGCTCTGTCACTGGTGATGGATGACWGAGGGTTCCTCTTGCTCCTGTGAGAGATGAGCAGGACTGAGGGGATGCCTGGGACCTGCTCAGGGCTGCTATGGAAGGGCTGTCCAACCATCCAGGAGCCACTCTGGCAGTCACTGTCACCACCTGAGCTGGCACCAAAGCCCCTTTGCWGCTACAACCCCACACACACGCTCAGACCAGGCCTCCCACAGCAGAGTCTCAGCCATCYCAACTGAGATTATCAAATCTTGGTGCAATAATTAAATAGCAAACTAACAGCTCAAACTGGTGCCTCTGAGGAGGGACCCCAAACAAAGGAAATCCTTTCCTTGTCTGCTCTCACAGTGTGGGTGCAGGAGGGTCCGGGGTCACCAGCTCCTGCTGTGCCCTGAGTGTCCCCCAGGCTAGGCCACCGGTCCCCGGGGCCATTTGTTGTGCAAAGGCTTCAGAGGCCTCAGGATCCTGCAGAGCTCATCCCACAGCTCCACGGAACGGATCTGTTATCAGCGCTGGGAGGGGCAGCAGCTGAGGGCAGCCTCGACACGGGGACAACCGGGGTGGGGGTGTGACAGGACCCGGGGAGTGACAGGACCCGGGGGTGACAGTGTCGGAAATGACAGTGTCGGAGGTGACAGGACCCGGGGGTGACAGTGTCGGAGGTGATAGGACCCGGAGGGTGACAGTGTCAGAGGTGACAGTGTCGGAGGTAACAGTGTCAGGGGGTGACAATGTCGGGGGTGACAGGACCCGGGGGTGACAGGAGCCGGGGGTGACAGGGTGTGACAGGACCCGGAGGTGACAGGACCCGGAGGTGACAGGGTGTGACAGGACCCGGAGGTGACAGCACCCGGGTATCCGCAGGGGCCGCTCGGGGCGCTGTCTCCGGGAGAGCGGCGCCTCCGCGGCCGCTCATTGGCGGGAGGCACGAGCGAGCTGTTTTCCCATTGGCTGCGCGCCGGCGGGCGGGGCCAATCGCGGTGCAGCGCTTTGTTCGCCGGGCAGCTGTCACCGCGTGGCCAACAGAGCCGTTCACGTTGCGCGGAGAGGCACGAGGCGGCCCCGCGGGCGCTGATTGGCCGAGCGCCTCGGGCGYTGGCCAATGGGCGAGGGCGCGCGGGGTGGGGCGGCGGTTGGGCCGGCGCGAGGGCAACGGCCGGAACTCGCCTCAGGCCGCCCCGCGCGGGCCCGCGCCGAGACCGGCCCGGAGCCATGGAGGTGAGGGACGGGAGAGGGACAGGGAGCGACATGGGGACAGGGACCGACATGGGGACAGGGAGCGACACGGGGACAGGGGTGGGCTATGCGCCTCTGCCTGTCACACACCCTGCGAGCCGCCGCGGCTCCGTGGGCTTGGCCCCGTCGGTGCTGAGGAGGGGCCAAGGCCCGACCGGCATCGCGGGTGTCCGAACCCTGCTACCCCCTCCGGGCCCCGGTGCCCTCCCGTGTGGGAGCAGGTGTGAGACACGGAGCTTAGGCCTGTGGGGGTTATACCCCTCAGCATCCTGAAAAACACCTGTTTGGAGAAMAAAGGGGAAAGTATGGGTTTGGGGGTTCTTAGGGCTGCCTCTGGCCCTACACGTTTGCTCTTGTTCTGTGGGATTGCAGACTGTGCAAGTGTCAGGTGTCCCTGTGAACAGCGATCTCTGAGGGGAAAACATGGCACAGTGTGCTCAGGACATAGAGCCGAGCTCCACAATAACTCAGTGTGGTCACTTATTTGGAAAATGTGCCAGAAAAACGCAGACAAATACCTGAGCATAGTAATGATGTGAGCTACAATGAAGATCGCTTGGTGCATCCTCAGGGAGCTGCAGAAGTAAGTGTTTTTAAAGAGCAGACCTAATTCAGAATCCTGATCCTGGGAAACTGACTTTTCTGAATTTATTCATAATTCCAAATGAGCTGCTTTGGTAATATGCCAATAACTTCACTTTTTTATTTGTTGGCTAAAGGGGGTTTTAGCCAGCCAGTTTAGGTTTTCCTTGCATGCCTCACCCTTGGGAGAAGAGCCCTGAGTTTTATTTGTTCTCATTCCTTGCTCCTGCTGGCCTGTGATTTTTSGCACTTGGAGGGGTGTCCCTCCAGTTGGAGTTGTTTCTCCCATAGTTACAGAATGGAGCAGATTTCCACCACAGCTCTCAGGTATTGTAGGAAATTTTCAGCTCCTGACATCTGGAAATGCACATCCATGCCATGTAACTTAAACAGTGTATGGGAGCAGTGATGGAAGGACAGGAGGTGTCCAGGAATATGTGAAGGCTGAATAACTCCTCTGCTGCTGTTGGRGGAAGGGTTCCCTGCCCRTGGCAGGGGTTGGAACTGGATGAGCTTTAARGTCWCTTCCAAACCATGCCATGATTCTGTGAGCATTCTTCTGTGTTTGATGTTCCTCTGTGGTGGCTCYGATGTTGGGAAGCTCAGCTGTGGAAACAGGGAGAGTGCAGATTTCCTCTTGAKCTGCACCTCCTCTGACTCTGAACACCTTTGGAGTTTCTTGTGCTTTGGTAGTTCAGCTTTTCCTTCAGGGTAAACAGGAAGGTGTTTTACATCCATGTGTAGAACCACATCCTTGATAACTCAGGTGGAWCAGAATCCAGCAGTAAATTAGAAGTGTTAAAGAAATTAACATTGGTATAAAATCCACAACTGGCAGCTCTGTTTATAATTGTGTCTCTGTGTG
>CADDXX010000565.1:276937-297346 GCA_902810485.1 Alauda arvensis
ACACCTTCCACTGYCCCAGGCTGCTCCAAGCCTGTCCAGGCTGGCCTKGGRCACTGCCAGGGATCCAGGGGCAGCCACAGCTGCTCTGGGCACCCTGTGCCAGGGCCCCTCTGGGCACYCTGTGCCMCATCCTCACAAGGAACAATTYATTTCTCATATCTGTTCTAAAGCTGCTCTTTCTGTGTGAAGCCATTCCCCCTTGTCTTGGCACACCAGGCTCTTGTTAATAGTGGACCACTATGAAAGTATGCAAGAATTGCAATTTCAAATCAGATTCAGCTAATTCTGTGTTGTTATGGGTGTTTCAGAGTGACATAATAATGGGATGAGAGATGGAAACTTGRAATCTTGCAAACAGTTTTCAAAATAGTTTTCTGATGGCTGAATAAAATGCAGAATCCTGGAATGGTTTGGTTTGGAAGGAACCTTAWAGACCATCCAGTCCCACCCRTCTGCCAAAGGCAGGAACACCTTCCACTAGACCAGGGTGCTTAGGAAAAAAYCTTTCTGTAGTTTAATCTGTACAAAAATTCGGTTAATTGCTGACTGAAMCACTTTCATTTTAATTTTATGTGTGAGATCCACATCTACTTAGTCATTTTTCTTCCCTGTAATTCTGACTTGCCTCCATTTTATTTCCAGGCAAAACCAGTACAGGCTGTAGTCAGAGTGAGCAGACATAGCACTGCTGGAACACGGTGTGTTGGCACGATTGCTTTAGTTGAACTGCTTTGAGTAAAGCAGTTGTTCACTTAAAGCAGGTGATTGTCTCACCAGAGGGTTAAATCCCAAATGCCTGAATCCTCATTGTCTCCTCTAAAAAACTCCAAAACCCTGATGGGAAGAAATTGAATCTGATATTTTTTTCTTGTTTCTGTAATGAAGCACACTCTGCATGTACATTCTTTTGTTTTCCTGCAGACTGAATCAGCTCTTGCTAAGAATTTCCAAGGGAAGAAGGTTTCCAGTACTAACAACATTCCAATTCCAAGGCTGACATCAAATCCATCAAGGGTTGATCGCTTAATTGTGGATCAGCTACGGGAACAAGCCAGAGTGAGTTGTAGGACTAAAAAAAATCTATTGAACTTATCCCASAGAACTTAGAGTACAGTGTGAGATAGGTAAGATGATCAGAGCAGCTTTTCCCAAAATAGCTTTGTTCTTCTGTGCTGTGCAGGGAATAACATTTCAGCAGTCCCTGTTAGAGCTTCTGCAGCTCCAGGGTGCTGTTTCCAGGGAACCACAGAGGGGCTGAGGCTCACAGTTACATCCCCATGTGCCAGGAGGACGTGGTTCCTGGTGCAGGAGTGCAGTCCTGGATGGTGCAGCATCCAGTCCTGGAGCCTGTGCACAGCTCTCAGGGGGGCTGCATTCAGAGCAGCTTTGCAGGGAAATGTTCACTGTGGATTTGGAGACATTGTGATGGAGGTATTTGTGGGGAAAAAACAGGTTTAGTTAATGTTTGGAAGATGTTGACATATGTATTTGTTTGGGAGTCTGGTATATTTTAATGCAGAATGATTATTTGATGCACCTTCAGCTGGAATTTCTGTTACCAGTTTGCTGTTTTACCAGCAGGACAGGGGAGCCTGGTGTCTGCTGAGCTCTGTGGGCAAACCACAGTGCTGGTGGCAGCCCCAGGCTCCATGGGGAGGTGACAGCTGGGGAGGAGGGGGCACAAACTCCTCAGAGTGCTGAGGGGCTCTGTGGGCCTCCTGAGGCCCAGGGACCAGAGCCATGGTGCTGTGCTGCAGGCAAGGAGAAGCAGAAACCARCCTGTGCCCCCCTGCCAGGGGCTGTGGGGTGRAAGGGTTCTGGGAGATGTTGRGTCTGGAGGCAGCAGCAGTGCTGGSCTGGCCACTCAGCAGCAGGGGGGAGCAGCAGCCTGTCCTGCCTGCCTCACACACGAGAAATAATCTGTGGAGYTGTGTCTGCTCACTGCTTGCAGGACCTGCCTGGTGCTTCTCACTTAGCTGAGGGATGGAGAGAAAAACATGGATGTGCTTAGTGTACTGTTTTTAAACTCCTGCTCTATAAATCCCAGAAGAACAGCCTTAGTTTTTGTGTTTAGAAGGCTTACCTGCCCTTGTCCTGGTACTATAAAACTGCCTCCAAAACAGGGCTTAAGCCTCTCCAGCCATTTGAGGAACCAAACTTCAGGGTGTAGCACCTCAAACCCTTGTKAGSTRGTTTTAACAGCAGAGTGGGGCTGTTAAACCTGGATTCTAACATCAAAAAGCTTGGTGATGGTCAGAGAGAAGCCCTGATCCAAAGGTTTGAGTGGAAGCTGAGTTGGCTGAATCAGGGATTAACTCTTCATAGTTGGAGCATCCAGTTAAGTCTTCCTGGCAGTCACATGTGTTCCTTTAAGACATTAAGTGTAGCCATGGCCTGAGGAACATCCCAATTTGGGGATGTTTAGTTTCTCTTTTTCTGCAGACCAGTAACCAGGTTCTCAGCATTATGTGACTGTGACTGAGGAGTCACTCACCACAGGGAAACCCAAAAGTGATGTGACTGGTGTAAGATCATACAACAAAGCCCAAAGTCAGTGGACTAAACAAACCTGAATTATTTCTGAATGTTTGTTCTCAGCTCCCTTAGTGGTGARTGTTCATCCCAAAGTCAGCTCAGAATGGTTCCACAGCAGCTTTCCCTTTGCCAGTGCTGCTGGCCCTGCACAGCACAAGGGGCCCAGCTGGGTTTTCACCCAGAAATTGCAGCAGTGCTGTGAGRAGGGAGGGCCCCAGTGCTCTGAATTCAGGGCAATGCACGTTGTCCTGGAACCACCTTTTGTTCTCAAAGCTGTACAGATCTGGGACTCACCAGTAACTGRGGTGTTGTGCCTTGCACACCCAGCTGTACCCCAGCTTTGGGTTTGGAGATCAACAAATCCCCGCTAAGAACTTAAAACTGCTTCAGCTGTAACTTCATGAACTGCTCTCAAAAGCAAGTTGTAGGGTGGATGTGGTGGTTCCAGGATGGTAATGAGGGATCTCTAAAGGCCAGAGCAACTCCTTGAAGCAGTTTATTGCAAGGCTTGTGGGCAAAGGGGGGCTCACTCAGGCTGCCAGCCACAGCTATGAGTAAGCCCCAGAGAAAGAGAGAAAGCAAGCAAGCAGGCAGAAATGTGTGTGTCTGTGTGTGTGTGCTGTGGGTGTATGCATGTGTGTGTCATGTATGTGTGTGTGTCATGTATGTGTGTGTGTCTTGTGTGTGTGTCTGGTGTGTGTCATCCCTTGTGTCCTTGTTACAATACATTCTATCTTTCTCTGTGTTGAATATTACAATTTACAATAACCAATCAGTACCAGACACAAATCCCATACAATTTACATCTAGCCTATAAGAGTTGCTACATTACCATACCATGTYACAKTTTAAACCTTAAAATCTACTTCCAAAAACACTTTTTTCTTCCTTGCCACGTTGTCAGGGTCTCCTTCAACCTCTGGACTTTTCAGCATTCCTTTTAGCTTCTTAGGGTATTTAATCATGGGGGATTCTCTTGGCTGGGCTAAGCCTTTGTCTTTCTGGTTACTCAGTAACTTGTCTCCCTGGCATCRAAGCTGGCCCTAATTTCTACTCTGCTTTTCACTTTTATATTATCCAGTCTTTTTACCAAGCACAATTTGAAGGCTGTCCTGTTTGATCCTTCCCAACAGAAAGCAATGATTCTCTGTTCTCCCAGCTAGTTCATTTCCCTGTGAGAGTGGCTGAGTGCAGCGTGCCCCCCTGTGAGCTGTGCATTGTCCCTTAGGTGGTGACTCTGCTGGGGAAGATGGAGCGCCTGCGCAGCTCCCCGCTGCACGCCAACATCTCCACTGCCCTGGACAAGCACCTGGAGTCCATCCACGTGCTGCAGGCCCGCAGGAAGGATGAGATTGTCAGTGCCTCCAGTCGGCAGCGCCACGGCCCTCCCAGGTGCCAGGATGAGAGAGGTAGAGCTGTGCTTGTGTGCTCTGATGAGCTGGCTGGGAGGCTGAACGTGCCAAAATGAGTCAGTGGGGTTGTAACTCAAGTTTTAACTTTTCAGTGTTAGAGCTTTGTCCAAGGCAGATTGGGTGGGGTTTGGATGAGGGTTTGAGGAGACACTACAGCTGGGTTTTAGAGATAAATAGGTTAAATCAGTTTGGAGGTGGTTATTCTATTAATAGACTAGCAAGGAATAAAAATTAGTGGGTTTTTTGATAACACATTCRGGGATTGGAGATGTTACTAAGCTAYTGCCTCTTGCTTCTCCCTGTCCCTCATACTCCTGTTCCTATGAGCCCTCCAGTTCTGTTTTTGTCTAGCACTTCCTTGGTATCTGCATGCTGAATCTGCCCAAAGTGACCAAGATAGCCTTGAGTTACAAATGGATTTCCTGTTYAAGCATCTTCTGTCATAGACTGGCATAATTACAGATCATCTTTTGGATGGATGCACAAAAATAAAATGGGCAGAATGTTTTCATTCTTARTGGTGTCCCAAATAAGCCAAATAYTCAGTTTARTCTTTCACCAGTGCACAGGCAGAGTGGCAGGTTCCCTTGTCTCTGAGATGGGAGTCAGGGTAAATTCCTGCTCCCTGCAGCTCTCTGACCTCCCGCCTTGTGTCAGAAGCTGTCTTACATTTCCAAAACTTCTGATCTCTTCTGCTGTTCTTTCTAYATCTGAATTACAGGGATTATTTTACTTCTTTGGGGTGTCCCATCATGCAGTTCTGTAATTCTCAAGTTTATCTCAGAAGATACACTGCAGCATTCTTTATATTTACCTGTTCCCCATCATTCTTCTTCTCTTTACCTTGACTGAAGATTATGGGACTTGTTAAGGTGAAGGGGATTTTTTGGGTGTTGAAGCCCATGAAAATAATTGGCTTTACCTGGCACTAGCTCATCTGTGAGCTCTTTGGAACAGAGTAGACTGGGAAGGAGCTGTCAGACCTGGAGATGCAGCTTCTTGCTGCAGCTGCTGGGAGAGGAGAGGAGGCTCTGCACAGTGGGATSTGATTACTTACCTGGGGGGTGTGCTTGGTCCTCTGCCTCCATCACTGGCTTGGGAGCAGCAGTTGGGGAGGACATTTTTTTAACAGTAAATTATTGGATGCAGTAACTGTATTTGCTGTGTCAGGCAAAACCTTGAGGGGAAAGTCCTGAAGCTGTTCTGGTTTGTTTGGGAGCAGGTCTTGCCCAGCCCTGTTTCCACAGCACCTTTCCATTCCACCTGATCCAATATTAAGCATCTATTACAGAACCACAGGATGGTTKGTGTGGGAARGGTCCTTAAAGCCCAYCCAGTTCCACCTCTGCCATGGGCAGGGGGACACCTTCCACTATCCCAGGTGGCTCCAAGCCCTSTCCARCCTGGCCTTGGACACTTCCAGGGATGGGCATCCACAGCTTCTCTGTGCCAGAATAATGGGACCACAGCCCAGGTGACCCTTTACAGCTCTGTGGTTCAACAGCCATTCACAGAACATGCCCCAGACGAGSTGTTCCTTCMCTCATGGTAAGGATTTCYTGGCAGGRCAGGTGAAGGACCCTGAAGGGGAGRGCCCWGGTGCCATTAGTGTGTGTRTACAWGGTGCAGCTGCAGCAGGAAGGTGCTGTAACTAACTCAGAACCTAAAAGCCASACACCTGCCTCACTGTGTGAGGGCAGAGAAATTCAGATGCAGCTTTTATGAACCTGTGAGGGGACAGACAGAGTGAGACACGGAAGGGACCGAAGGTGTGGGGCAGCTGCAGCACTAAAGGGCCGTTTCCTCCCTCCCTCCCTCCCTCCCTCCGCAGTGGTGCTGGCTCTGGCCGCGGCGCTCCGAGCCCTGTGCCTGGCCACTCGCAAGGTCCGCACGGTGCTGTGGTGCGCCTTCCAGATGACCCTGCCCAAAGCCTCCGCTGCCAAACGGGCTCGGGAGAGACTTCCCCAGGAGGGGGCAGCGCCCGAAGAGAAACGCGCGGACACAGCCCCGGCTGCGGCCCCGCGAGGGCCCAGGGAAGGGGGCGCGGAGGGAGCCCCGGGGCCCTGCACGGACCTGCTCCGCAGTGTGTATGAGAGAGGAGACGTGAATTCCTCGTAATTTTTGGTTCTTTTTAGTTGCTTCGAAGTTTCAAGTGCTAAAGTTCGTATTTAAAGCTGTATCTTGATGAGAAGTGGGATTTGCCTTAAGGGCTCTCAGGTTAAGCTGTTAACGTGAAGGGCAGGGTCAGAATGTTGTAAAGCAAAACTGGTGAATGTTAACTTAAAAAAAATAATCAGACTAATTCATTAACAGCCAAGATATTATTTAACTCCTGTGGGTGAAGCCTGGTGTCCAACTCTCCCCATAACTCCTTTTAGTTTTGCTTTAGGAAATAGGTTTTTAAATAATGATTCTTAAAGACTGTGGTGTGACGGGGTGTGAGGTTGGGGTCAGATCAGATTGTGATGTAAAATGGTTTCCTTATTGAACTAAAACCTGGAAACAGGAAGAAAAAAGGCTAGGAATACCCAATATTCATGTAAAACTAGATATTTAAAATACAAATATTTATGATTTTGAGATTTTAAAGTCTACATTTGGGAAAGGCAATATGCACCAGGTTCCACTAAATTACCAGTAGAGGAGAATTGCTGTGTGAAACCATGAATTTAGTGAGTATGTTCAGATATTTGGAATGCTCTTGGGAACAAAGGAACTACTGTTGTAAAGTATTTAAGCATAATCAAACTACGACAGGCAGACAGGATTGTCCTGCAGAGCTGTGAAGGAGCTTCAATAATGAGCGTTGTTTTTAATTTAACTTCAGACAAGGTCGCGCCAAGTTCTGAAATTTGAATTTTCTTAAAGTTACTAGTTTGGTTTGAAATTTGATTGTCAACTTCTAGACTTCTTAGTTCCCTTCTGCATTTGGGCAGCTCCCAGCACTGGTGTTTGCTTGCAGCTCTCAGTCTTTAGGAGCAGAAGTGAAGGATTCACTCAGCACTGGTGCTCGGGACAGAGTGACCCTGGGAAACCCACAAGCAGTGGGTTAAAGTTACTGACCATGCCTGCACACCCTGGTACTGACATGGCTCTGTTCTTCCTGCTGCTGGGAATGCTGAGGTGCAGAAGGGGTGATGGCATCAGATCAGTTGTCATTAGATGATGTGCAGAAACGACTGAGAAAGGCTCAGCAGAAGGTGGGGTGTGATCACGGTAATGACAGAAGTGCTGCCAGGGGGAGTGGGGCAGAACAAGCACAGCTTCCTCACAATCACTGCACTGGGGGTTGTTCACTTTCACCCAGGCTGTGTTGATGTTAAAGCAAAACTGACTGTGCTGACTGGAGTTGTCTATAAGAAATAAATTCATTTTTGTTGAAGAGCTTTTGTTCTGCAAGTGTGTTTCCAGGCTGGGCTCCTCAAGCCTTAACCAGTACTGAGGGGATGCATTCAGTCTGTTATGGAAATGTGTTCAGGATAAAGCAAAGGGGATGCTGRAATCCCTCTCTGGAGAGAGCCATGACCATAACACTGGACATGCCAAAGGAGCCAGAGTAGGGAATGTTTCTTCCCTGCAAATGTCTCAGCTCCAAGCACTGCATTGCCAGGGAAGCCTGATGCAGCAATTCTGTCATCTGCACTGGGAATCTTAGGGTGAGTCCAGAGTATTCCTGCTGTATAAATAACTCCCYRCTGTCAGTGCCAGCTGTGCACTGCTGACTGTCCTGAATGGAGCAGCAGTGCCTGGAGCTCCAGAAGCCAAGCTGCTGCCAGCCTGGGCATCTGATCTGTGGCACAAACTGCTGCCATGGGAAGGGGTGGACCCACAGTCCTGGGGGGTGGGGGCAGCCCTGCAGCCTCATTAGATGGGAACCATCAGCTCACTTTGAGTTTCCAACACCACTGGGTGTTTCCAGCACCACTGGGTGCTGCTGTGGTGCTGCTCCTGGCCACGGTTCCACTCTGCCCCGGGACAGCTGCTGGAAGCCAAAGGGCTGGACTTGCCCTTGCTCCTGATCCCTGACAGAGCCTTTCCCAAAGGCAGAGTGAGGTTTGGCCAGACAGACACAACAGCCTGGCCCAGCCCTGTGCGTGGCTGGGAGTGCAGAGGGACCTGCAGGGCTGTGGGAGCCAGTCTGTGTGTATGTGAATGTGCCCTTCTGGCATCCATGCAGGCTCCTGTGGATGTGCACATGGTGTGGCCTGTTCCTGGACAGGCTCTGGAGTACAGCAGTGGGCAGAGYAGGCTCAGGCCTCCTCTCCTGTGGAGGTGGACACTGCCCTCCCCTGGASCCTCACAGCCAAAGGTCTCAGGAGGCTGTGACAGGCTCAGGTGGGCAGCTCCAGCCCTCAGCTTGCATTTTCCTTGGGAGCCAAGGGCTGGGCAGTTCAGTGCCAGTCACAGAGCTCTGGGTAAAACCACTCTGGCTGCCAAGGATGGGCAGCTGCTGGCCAGAGCAGGTGGGGTGCCAGCAGGAGGTGAGACCTCAGTGCTGCCTCTTGAGCCCCAGGGCTGGCCAGGGCCAGTGCCTCACCCAGCCTCAGCCCAGGGCTGCTGCACAGGGCTCCAGGGCACAGGAGGAAATGAGAGCTGGCCCSTGGTGCTGGGGCTGAGTGACACCTCCTGCCCTGTTCCACTGCAGTYCCACACCCTGGCAGCTGCCTGAGCCACCTCAAATAGGATGCTCCAAGCAGGATCCACCACAGTGCACCAGGCCAGGCTGGGAAGAGACCTGGGGGAGCAACAGAGCTGGGTCAGCTCCCAGGAAAGAGGGCACCACAGCCCTGAGAAACAAGGCATGAATGAAGCTGAATCTGCACCAAGGCAGCAACAGGTGAACCTCCAGAAATGCTGCTGCTGGGCAAGGGGCCAGCAAGGACACACCACTGGCACTGCCACTGTGAATGGCAACATCACTCAGAGGAACCCATTCTTGGCCAATGAAGATTTATTATTCAAGTCCAAAGACAAAGCAGTTGGAGACTCACACGCACAGCAGTGGCCTGAGGGGGAGGCCTGGCCCAGAGTCAGAGCAGTGCTGAAAGCAGTGCAGGTCAGGCACCCTGGGAGTGCAGCACAGGAGCTCAGCACAGGTCACCTCACAGCAAACAGGCAGCCAGAGCATGCTGCAGCACAGAGCCCAGGCAAACCCATTCCTCTCAGCCCCTCCTTCCCCCACAGTTCCCAGGATTAGTGTTCTCCTTCCCCGGTGGGCAACACYATCACAAAAAAGGCTGGAGCAGCAAGGGACGAGCCCTTTGAGGGGAGGAGGATCATTCAGGAGGAGCACTGCAGTTCCTGGTGGCAGCTGTGCCCAACAGGCAGTGACCCCAGCACATCCCCAGCTCACCCTGCTTGTGCCAAACCAGCTTCAGAGCTCCACCCTGGCAAGAGCTGTGGAAGTAACAGTCTATGTCCATCCCACAGAACATCAGGGAGAACCATTTTCCAGCYATCTGGAGTCTTTAAACTGCRTTAAGAGTGTGGTTTGCTGCTGCYGAGGCCAATGCTCCTGCCCARGCACTGTTTCCCTCACTCACAGTCYGTAGGTGATGCCCTCACATCACTGCAGCTCATCTCTATTTCACACATCTCACTCCTCTGCTGCAGCCCAGCACTGCCCCGTGCTGAGCTCAGCTCCAATCCTGCTCCCCCAGCCTGAGCAGGGCTGGAGCAYTGGCCTCAGCAGCACAAACAGGGATTTGCAAAGGCATTGTTCAAGGCTGTGTAAATGAATCCATGTGTGCCCCAGGRCAGCGTGTCCTGGCTCGTGGCAGGGGCTGCTCCTACACCATGCTCTGCTCCCAGGTGGTCAGAAGTAAAAATGCATCAATTTAACAACAAGGACATAATCACTTCACCCTTCTTTGGTACAGACACTGGCCACGAGCACCGACTGGGACACTGACACCACAAGCAYAGGGCACACAGAGTCCAGGAGCTGCTCAGAGATTCTGTTCTGCTRTGTAACAAAACAAAACAAAAAAGGCTACACTTCCCAAGAACTGCTCCCGGCCACGTGCCTGCAATTCTTGCTGCTTTTTAAACACACACCGTATTCAGAATTAATTGTATCCTTTGAGAGTCCACCTGGAAATGAGCAGCTACCGCTTCCGCTCGCCTTTCTGTGTTCGTTTCTTCTCCTTCTCCTTGCGCTCCTGCTTGGCCAGCTTGTCCTTCTCCCTCTGCAGCTTATCCTGCTCTTTCTTCTTCTGGAACTCATCCCGCAGCAGCTCCCTCTCCAGCTTCCTGGCATTCAGGACATCCTCCACGTTGGTGTTYCGGAACAGCGCTGGGGCGGGCTAAGGGCTGACAACGCTCTGCCTGTGGCACATGGGAGGTTTGTTCCACCTCCCCCCCCACCTTCTGACTCCCTGCTTCCTCCCAAAACAGGTAAGGAATTGGGGAATGAGGAATGCAGAAAGGAGAAGGGATCTCTGATTGCTTTTCCAGAAAGAAAAGTCAGGTTGAAAAACACCCACTTCTAGAGAAGGAAAGGTATGGAGCACAAGTGTGATGAGGAGTGGCTRAGGGAGCTGGGAAAGGGGCTCAGCCTGGAGAAAAGGAGGCTCAGGGRGGACCTTGTGGCTCTGCTCCAGGTGGGAGTTGGGCTCTGCTCCCAGGGAACAGCGACAGGACAAGAGGAAACAGCCTCAAGTTGTGCCAGGAGAGGTTTAGGTTGGATATTGGAAAAAACTACTTCACAGAAAGGGTGGKCAGGCATTGGCACAGCTGCCCATGGCAGTGGTGGAGTCCCATCCAAGAGGGRTTTAAAAGCCATGAAGATGTGGCACTTGGGGACAGGGGTCAGTGGTGGCCTTGGCAGTGCTGGAGGAATCTCAGAGGGCTTTTCCAACCTTAGTGATTCTGTGGGTTTTTTCCTAGAAAAATGAGGTTGCCTACTGGTTCTTAAGWCTGATGTATAGAAATACATCTCAAACCTCTACAACCCTGACAGGAAGCAAACAGAGGGTACARCCTCAAGTGGGTTCACTGCAGGTGTGTGTGACATGTCTGAACACATACATCCATGTACATACATGTGTGGATGTGCAGACAGCTACATACGTGTCCCTAATGTAGGGACAAGAATCATTTATGTTTCATATTTAATTATGTGATAAAACCTGCTTCCAGCTTAAATTTGCCAGCTGGGAGCTCAAGGACTGTCCCAGTTGTGAGACAGACACAGGCCCCTTGGTCCAGCCTGTCCTCAGTGTTCAGCTGCACCACAGCCTGCCAAGCTTCATTCCTGACATGATTTCCCTCTCTGGACACCAATTAACATTAACYTSATGTTCTAGGAGCACTGTCCTTATCAATAAGCATATTCTGTGAAGCTGCAAGAAGGTGGAAGAGGGAAGGAAGGGAGGAGAAGGAAAGGAATGGCAGGGTTGGTGTGAGCAGTGTGCACACAGGACCTGTGTCTGTCACTGTGAGCAAGGTCAGGGTACACAGACASAAAAACCAATCCCCAAGTTCAAAAGGTGGCCCTAAAGAAACCTGGAGACCAGCACAGGGAGAGGAGGATGGGGAACTCACCACGGAGGCTGCCTGCCCCACAAGCAGCCTGAATCACCAGGAATTCAAAGGATACATTTTTCTGATCCAATATTTACTGCTGTCGTGGATCCATCCTGTTCATCCCCACCAGTGAGAGAATTAAGGAAACACAGACATCAGTAATGAACTTGTGCCTCTCTACAGCCACACTTCCCTCCAGTAACAGCCTCRTAAAGCCAGGAAGAAGCAGCTGGACTCTCACAGACCAGGTGTGCACAGCTCCCATCCTCAGCTCCTGCTGTTCCACGCCAGATGTGGCTGCCACAATTCACTCTGCTGGGCAGGGAAGAGCTTGTTCTGCAGCACCACAAAGAGTTAACTTCTAACCCTCCCACTCCATGCACTCTGTAAAGGATTATTTCAGCAGATTTCTCCTGGGAAAGCAGGAGAGAAACTCAGCACCAGGTGCTGAGGGATGGGGGCATTCACTGCTCTCCTGCCACACACCTGGGCTGGGCAAAGTGTCMCAGCCACGTGCTGCTGGGGACAAACACCCTCCCAGGAGCATCAGCTCACAGCACTCCACAAACAAGGAGCTTCCATGCTTTATCCAGTTATTTTATCATGAAGGAAGAGTGCAAAGCCTCCCCAGCTCTCCCCACTGGACCCTGCAGAGCTGGGAGGCCGTTTTTGTTTGAGCTTTCGCACAGCTGTTGTCCCACACAGGCCTGAGCCCCAGGCAGGGCAGGAAAAGGATATTCCTCCTCGTCAGTCACGTTGGCATACTGGGCCAGGAGTGCAGCCTTCCTCTGCTTCTCCTCCTGGGACACCTCCTTGGGCTTCACCACTATCCTGGCCTGCTTCTCCATCATGCTGGTGATGGCCTGCACCTCATCTGGCAGGASAGGAGTGACAGTGTCAGCCCAGGCCACAGACACAGAGCCCCTGGTGTCACTCAGTGCCTGCTCCCCCTGCAGCTCCATCCACCCCATGCCCTGCAGGGACACTGCTGGGGGAAATGCACCCACCCARAGGGAGCTGTCTCACCCAAAAACAMCCCCCAAGCTTTGCCCAAGGGCACTC
Organism: Alauda arvensis; assembly: GCA_902810485.1. Taxonomy (NCBI): domain Eukaryota; kingdom Metazoa; phylum Chordata; class Aves; order Passeriformes; family Alaudidae; genus Alauda; species Alauda arvensis. Next base: position 289,474 of record CADDXX010000565.1, read on the forward strand.
RTGGTRCTGTCAAAGYCAGCTGCTTTGGGGAATTCCAGCTGGGATCTGGGAGAGATGGAGCTGCTGAGGAGTCAGCATGGGGCTGACACCCTGAGGTGACAGCAGCTTCTCCCTTCGAGGGGGAATTCCCTGAGCTGCACCAGCCACCACCAGACACTGTTATTCCTGGAGCAGACACTGCTTYTCCTGGAGTAAGGGAAGTTTCACAATGAAACTGAAATCAGTCAGGCTCTGGCTAATGAAAATCCATTTGACTCCAAATCACATTCTCTTCCACTTCAAAGCAGCTTAATGAGTTTATTTGTGTATGTACTTAACCCCCATCAAAGASAAATTCTGCAAACCTGAAGTGAGGGATCAGTTCCATGCTTTCCCCTTCTTTCCAACCAAGAGAAACCAATAGCTGATTTAACTTTTAACACTGAAATTCCACTGCCCATTTCCTAAAATGACATCTGGGTTTTGATGCCAATTTTTTTTTAGTCTATTAATCACTTATCCTCAGGACTTATTCTGAGTGAATACACACTTCATAGGGGATTTAYCCTTTTATGGAACCCCAGTGAAATAATTTCACCCTGGCATTCCATGAACCCAGACAAACTGTGCTGCCTTTCTATAACAAGAAAAAATCCCTGTGGGTGAGCACTGGCAGGAGCAGGAGGAGCCCACAGCAGCACCAGCAATCCCAGCCACTTGTCCCCAAAACAAATTTATTGAATGCATGGAACAGCATTAACTTCCCCCTGTCCCCAACCAAAGGCAAGGTCAGGCCAAGAACTGATTTCCAGGATTTTTGGGGAAAGCCACTGAGCTGCTGCATGGTGGAGGTGCTGTGTCCATGCAGGGGTGAGGGACAGGGGGATGCTGGGGCTGATCCAGTGACAAGGACTTGCTGCCAGAGCCATTCCTGGGTGACCCTGGGCACTGACAATGAGCTGTTTGCAACCAGAGGCACCAAGGAAATGCAAAGCAAACAAAAAGCAGGGTTTAGCCAAAAGGGACATTCCATTGTCACGATCTCCTGTCAGCTCTGTGCCACTGCAATGTCACTGAACCCTGCCTGAACCACAGATGCCACCAGCACAGCTCCMCTGCAKCCAGAGCCCTGCACAGGCACCAGGACAAACCTCTCCAGTGAACAAGGAAAAGTCAAGGTCTTGGCTCCAGCTGAGAACAAGGGATGGATTCAGGGAGGGGACACAGGGACAGTGGGGCTGTGTGGGGCTGGGGAAGGAGCAGGGATAGTTTCTCAGCAGCCTCACAGAGCTTCCTCCTACAAGCATTTATGGGGAAAAAAGGAGAGTTGGAAAGGGAAAATGTTGGAAGAGGAAATACAGAGGCATGAGTGGGGTGAGCAGCAGCAGGGACAGCCCAGTTCCCCACAGGGGCAGCTGCAGTTGTAAAAACCAGCTGCTTTCCACACTGCCATGGACAGAAGCAGCAGAGGCTTCTATACCATCATAGCTGCAGTGCCAGCACTGAACAGAGACAGCCCTGAATGTGCTGGGAAAGAAAGTTTCTGAAACAACCACAGAATGGTTAATGACCATCTCATCAGAAAAAAAATCCTATAGGAAAAATAAAAAAAACACAAAAAAACCCCAACCAAAACCACACACACAAAAAAAAAAAACAACCAAAAAAACCCAAAAAAACAAAAAAAACCAACCCAAACCAAACAAAAAACTCCCAACCAAACAAAAACAAAAACCCCAATACCACAAAAAAAACCTGATGCCAAATAAAAAAACAACAGAAGGCAAAAAACCCCATAAATAAGAAAACAGAACAAAACAAAAAACTGCTTTTGCCCTGCAGGATGGTGAACCCAAAGAGCAGCAAATGCTGGGGCAGCCCAGAGTGAAGCTGCTCATCCCCATGCCAGGTGAAAGARCAACTGAGCAGCAGTGGAGTGAGAGGCAGGTCAGGCCTGCAGCCACGGGGCAGGGCTGGTTCAAACACAAAGTTCCTGCTGAGGTGAGGCCCTGCAGGTCACCCCACATTGAGCACCCCAAGGCACAGCACTCTACCTTCTTTCTCCTCTTTGGCATCCACGACCTGGGAGTCAGACCACCTCTCCACAACYTCCCTGCACACATCGTTCAAGAGATCTTCTTCCTAGAAAGGGAAAAGAGACTCCTCAGGCTTGGAATAGAGCTGGCTGCTGCAAAGCAGCACCAGTGAGACAGGAAAAGCAGCAGCCACAAAGGCTCTGCACASCCAGCAATCAGCCCAGGAGTACAGCTTCTCACAGAATCACAGARTTTTTTGGTTGGAAGAGAYCTTCAAGATCATCGAGTCCAACCCATGTTCCAACAYCTCAACYAGATYATGGCACCGAGTGCCACATCCAGKCTKTTTKTAAACACATCCAGGRTTGGTGACTCTACCRCCTCCCTGGGCAGATGGTTCCAGTATTTAACCACTCTTTCTGTGAAAAACTTCCTCCTTAAATCCAGCCTGAAYCTCCCTTGGCACAGCTTGAGCCCAAAGCTGCCTGTTAAGCACACACAGCACTGTTTCCCCTGGGATGGCACCATCACACCGTGTCTGGTCACTGTGCACACGAGCAGCTCTGRCACACGTGGGTTTCACAGCAGTGGCTGTGCAGAGCCTGCCCACACCCAGGAGGCCACGGGGATCTTTGCTCCCAGAGCCTCCTCTCTCTCCCTGGGCAAGGCCACAGGGAAGTGACAGTGCCACCTCCATGCCAAGCTCACTAAAGGAGCAAATTCCATGGGATAAATCATAGTACAGAGCTGAGAGACCATCACCTCCCAGCAGCAGGGACATTCTGGTCCCCCTGGACCATTAAACACAACTGAGAAGTGGCAGTGGGACACATCCCCCTGCTCCAGCAGGGGCTCCTCCAGGGGCTGCAGGTGAATCTCTGCTCACACGTGGATCTCCAGGGGCTGCAGGTGAATCTCTGCTCCAACGTGGATCTCCAGGGGCTGCAGGTGAATCTCTGCCCCAACGTGGATCTCCAGGGGCTGCAGGTGAATCTCTGCCCCAATGTGGATCTCCAGGGGCTGCAGGGGCACTGCTGCCTCAGCCCTAAATCCCCACAGAACCTCAGGGGAATCTCAGCCTCGGTGCCTGGAGCAGCTGCTGCCCCTCCTTCTCCACTGGCCCTGCAGAGCTGCTCCTCCCACAGGTTCTCACTCCTCCCTCCAGATGTGTTTGTGCAGGTGCTTTGTTCCCTGCTTAAATTTGTTACTTAATGTCTTGGACTGACTGGCATTTGCTCCATGGAACGTGGGAGAGCCAAACACCACTGATGGGAGGGTCACAGAGCTCAGGGGCCACCACCAAATAATTCCAAACAAACAAAAAATGATGGTTTGGAGTTCGGAAAATACAGAGAAAAATCAACCATGAAAACACAAGTGAGGCTGATTCTGTCTGGTTTAAAGAGAAGAACTGGACAGAAATAGAACTCGATTTTAAGTTTCTTGATTAGAAATGGTGACATCTGAATAAACTCACTAGTGRAAGACATGATCAGGGACTGAGGAACCACGAGAGCAGATGTCACCTGAGATGTCACCTTATTTTAATAAGGTTTGTGAAATATAAGTGAACAAAAAAAAAAATCCCCTGTAATTTGTGTATGGAACTAGGAGAAGAGACTTGGCAAGAAAACCCCCAAATTCACCAAATAAAACACTGTTCCAAAAATCAATACAGAAACAAGCAGAGTCTAAAAATAAAGAACAAAAAAAGAAATTGAAAAAGAACAGACTACAAAGAGTAATTACAAAGTCTGAGGGTTCAAGAGACAAAAATGTTTAACAGGAATGGCAGAAAAATGAAACTGAGATAGGAACTGCAAATGAGACTCAGCTGAGCTGTGGCAGAGCAGGAAAAGGCTGTGGTGTGCCTGGGCAGGACTCGAGGGAAGCCCACAGCTCAGTCCTGGCAGCAGCAGCACAGAGGGGAACTCAGCACTGAGCAGAAAAGGGGAAACTGCACAAAATGGGAATATCAGGAAAGGGGAATGAATATCAGTGGCAGGCCAGCCAGCACTGCTCAGACAGGACACACTTCCCAGGCCTGGAGAGGGCCAGGCAGGGATGGGGATGGAATGAAGTCTGGTAATTACAGGGAGGTTCATTAACCTCARCTAATGCAGAGCAGCACTTTGCAAAGACATTCCTCAGGATGCACCGTTTGCTTCTCCAACTCTTTCAGGCTCAAAGCTGCACTGCCACAGTTGAACGAGCTCACTGCTGTGCCCCAGGGTGGGGAGGGGACAGGGTCGGCACGGGAGGGTGCTCTGACTTTTAGGAAACCCAACTGGAACGGCACAGTCAGTGTACAGAAGGAATGGTGTCATACCTGTGATAGGAAAATGCTGCCTGTACCCACCCAGTCCCTCTGGGTTTTGTGCTCCCATACTGATATTTTGGGAGGAAATCAGCGACAGCCACTGAGCAGACAGCTCCCAACACCAGCACTACTCACGATTTAACATTTTACACTGTGAAACACCCATTAATTAAAAATCCCCAAGACAGAGACACTGTAATAACCATACAAGGCGGATTATCGAAGAGCAATCCCTCCCTGCACTCTCCTGGCTCTCAGGACTCGGGCAGGGGCAGAGGCAAGCCCTGCGCACAGCACCAGCTCACCCGCGGCTGTTCCTGCCCGTCCCAGCCCAGCCGGATCGGATTCCTGCCAGGCACCGCGGGTGTGAGGCACGACAGCACCGCCCAACACGCTCCTGCCAGAGCATTTACCGTTCAAAGTCACCTCTCCAGGCCCACCCGGCGCTGCCAGCTCGCGGTGAACCCCGAGCGCTGCCCACGAACAGAGGGGATCCCTGTGTACCCCAGGAACAGCCCCTTCCTTCCACAGCGCGGCCCGGAGCTTCCATCAGCCCCTCCCCAGCCAACAACACCCCCACACGGGCACCGAAAAGGGTCGCGGGTGGGGGCAGAAAAAGCCCCCGGGTGTTGGTGTCCTCCCAGTGAGGGGTAACCTCTCCGGGAAGGGGCTGATCCCCTCGGCAAGGGGAGCCGCCCCGCGGGCCCTCCCGGCCGGACCCACCGAGCCCCCGGCCCATGGAGGCCGCAGCTCCCCCCGCTGCCTTCTGTGCTGCAGGGGAGACCCCGCTGGTCCCGCAGGGATCGCCGCCCCTCACCAGGCAGGCGGCCAGCACGGCCCGCAGCGCCTCCAGCCGCTCCTCGTCGCTCTCCTCCTCTCGCAGCAGCCCCTCGATGTAGGCGCCGTACACGGCGCGGTCCAGCCCCAACGCGTCCAGGCGCGCTGCGAGCCAGGCCGGGAACGGCGGCGGCTCCGGGACCAGGAGGGGGCCCGGGATCGGCATCGGGATCGGCATCGGGGCCGCGCCCGCCCCGCCGGGCGCCGCCATCTTGGGCCTTCAGAGGGGAGGGACGGCGGCCGCGGCGGGACAAACTGCGGAGCGGGCGGGACAAACTGCACAGCCGGCGGGACAAACAAACCGCGGAGCGGGCAGGACAAAGTGCGGAGCCGGGGGAATGGCGGCAGCCGGGCCGGGGCCGGWGCGGCCGTGCCCGGACGGGAGCGGCGGGACGGGGCGGGCGGCCCGGTGTGCCCCGTGTGCCCGCTGCGGCCTTGGCACGGCCTCTCCTTGCCCCGGAGAGCGGCTTCGCGGGGAGCGGCGTGTCCCTGCGCGGCCGCCGTGGGTGGGCGGGGCGGGGCGGGGCTGGCGGCGCGATTTAAACGCGAACAAGCGGCGGGCTCCGGGCGGCTCCGAGCCCCGGCACGGCCATGGCCGGCACGGGCTGCCCKCAGCCCCTCCGCGGACAGTCCTTCTACCTGGACCTGCCGAGCGGCCGCAGCGCCCGGGAGCTGGCGGAGGCCATCGGGCGGCTCGGTGGGGTGAGCGGGGGGACCTGAGGGCCGGGAGGGCCCCGGGACTGGGGGGAGTCTTGGGGGGGCCTCGCTCCTGTTGTGTCTCTGCTCATATTTGAATGTTTTCTGATTTCTCTTGTTTTTCCGGTTTCCGCCCCGGGGGGCTGGTGGGGGTCTCCCCCATCCCCGCGCTCCGGCCCTCGGGGGTCCCTGCGCTGTCCCTGTGCTGTCCCGTCCGGCTCTCTCTGTCCCAGCCTTTCTCTCCCAACAATTCCCGATAATTCCCGGCTGCTGCTCCGGCCGGGGAGCAGCTCCCAGGCGGTGTGATGTCCCTGCCGTGGGGGTGATGGTCCCTCCGTGCTGGGAGTGCTGCTGGGGGGTGAGCACTGACCCGCACCCCTGGGCACCTCCCAGGGGTAATAACAGCGGCTGTGGGGATGGGAGTCCCCTCACCCAGCCAGAAACGGGTACCTGGCCAGCCGCACGTTTTCCAGGTGATTGTAACTGATGCGTGCTTTCCCCTTATCGCTGATAACAGCCTGGGGAAGTGTGATTTTTTTCAGGGAGGCTGTGGGGCTTCCTAATGGAATTCAACSTAGGGTAAAGTAGGGAAATGCCAACCAAGGTTCTTATCATGACGCTCTGTGCTTTTCTCATGGTTTTCCCTGAAAAGCCATCTGGACCCTTCTCCCTTCGTGGCCTCCAGGCTTCCTTGCTGCTGATATTCCTCATCAATTCCTTKTATCCTGTCCCAAAACCCTTCAAAAAGTAGCATCACCTCAGTCCCTCAAGCTGGAGCTGAGCATGGGGTTGAACCTGTTGTTCACCTTTCAGTCTCCTTGTGCACAGTTTGGTTTTAACAGCTGTTACTATTTGTTTTCAAGCTCTTCAATCTCTCTGAGGTGATCATCTCATGTAACCTCAGAACTTAAATCCTACAACATACACACTGGTGTAAAATCTTTTAATTCTTTCAGCCCTGATCAGGTGTTGGCTGCACAGACATGTGGGGAAGGTGACTTGCACTGTTTTCCCTTTCATGAATTGCACCTTTGTCCTGAACTTGCTGGTTTCTCTCTGCCCTCCCCTGGATGTGCCACCCACACTTGGGATAACTCTTTCCTAGCTGGGCATCCTCAATCCTGAGAACCCCGTGCTCCCAGCACACAGTTACTTCTCTATGCAGCTGCTGTTTTAATTGGAAATCATTTTAGATTTTGCCCATCCCTCTGGTTCCTATCAAACACCATCCTGGCTCTCCCTCTCTGCAATGAGGTGCAATGGCAGTGGAGCTCTCATTCCTCTTGCCTCTGTGGAGATACTGAGTTACACCACAGCCACAGAGTGTAAAGCAGCTCTTGGGAGCAGTATCCAAGCCCAGGTTCCTTGGGTGTGTAGTGTGTGTGTAGTTCAGGACACAGGTAAGGRCATGCTGTGGCCTTGGGCTGCCCGTGGCACCTTGAGCTTGGTGCCACATTGTTGGTGACATTGTTATTTGAGTGTTGTTTGGATGGGGAGGGTGTGATTTCCTCTYTTGTGTGCTCGCAGCACAACCTGTAGTGACCTTYACATCACTTCACACCYACTTAAYGGTTTGGGAATCTCCACCTACMGGGATTCTGCAGGGGAGCAGAACCAGCTTGTTCAGCAGCTGTGATTTTGGGCTGCCCAGATCTTTATCTTCCYGAGGATTTCACACCTGAGCCCTGTGACACTCTGCCTCCTGCACAGATTTTTGCCTTACAGTTACCATTAATGTCCAACTTTTGGGGTTTCCACCTCYTTCTTGGCCTGGTAGCTCCTGTGCAAAGGTGTGTGTATGTGCTTCGTCTCTCTGGTTCCCATTCTCTGTGGAGCTGCTTGCCCAGTTSTTCACTTTCTCCTTTATTTTTCTAAAACTTATTATAGTCTCTTGAGAACAGAGCTCCTCCAGGCTAATCCATGATGTCCAGGGCCTTTTCCTCAGATGTTGTGTGTGGTGTTTGTTTTTGTTGTTGTTTTGGGTTTTTTGGGGTTTTTTTGTTTT
>CADDXX010000565.1:312178-359407 GCA_902810485.1 Alauda arvensis
GGCCCCGCACCTGCTCCGGCCCCGCGCCCTCCGCCGCTGTCCCCGCAGCGGCCCCCGCCGTGTTCCCTCTCCGGAGGTGGCCGCATAGCAGCTCCCCATGTCCCCTCCAGGATGTGTCCCCATCTCGGCTCCCCCTTTCCCTGCATGCCCCATCGATGTCCTCATAGCAGCCCTCCACGTCCCCTTGGGATGTGTCCCCATAGCGGCCACCCCCCGTGTCCCCTGGCTGTCACCTCCAAAGGTGTCCCTGCASCAGTCCTGCTGTCCCCTCTAGGGGGATGTCCCCATAGCAGTCTTCCATCTCCCGTTCGGTGGTGTCCCCATCCCGGCCCTCTCTGTCCCCTGGGTGTCCCCTCTGAGATSTGTCCCCATTCCAGTCCCCCCCTTTTCCCTGCATGTCCCCTCCAGCATATGCTGACCCCCGCCCCCACCTTTCCTTCAGGTGTGATGGCATTTCTGAGCCTCCTCTCCCCTGCAYGCTCCCCTCTGGGATGCAYCACTTCAYCAGCCACCCRTGTCCCCTGTGTGTCCCCTCCAGGATGTACCTGAGCCCTCCTGAGCTTCCCCACCCAGATGTGTTCCCCTGCTGGGCACCCCCATGCCCTGGGCGCCCCTCCCAGCCCGTGCTTGCTGGGTGTCCCCTCCTGGGCACGCCAGCGTCCCTGGATGTTCCCCAGCTGTGCACCCCGGCACAACCCCTGTACCCATCCCCCCTGTTCCCTGGGCATCCCATCCRGGACACGAGTGTCCCCTTCTGGATGCAGTGCCACACTTGGGCCATCCCCTGAGCATGTCCACCAACTCTGTCCCCTCGAGTTCCCACTCCTGCGTGTCCTCATCTCCCTCGTCCCCAGCCCTCCACGTCCCCTTGTCCCCAGGCCGCTGTGCCTCCATCCCTTCTCCTCCCCAGGCCCCGGTTCCCCCAGCGCTCGCAGGGTGGCCGCGACGCTGTCCCCTGTCCCCTGTCCCGCAGGTGGTGCCGCGCAGGCCGGAGCGCTGCCGCGGCGGCTGCCACGGGCCGCATGGCASGAAGGGCGGGTGCTGTCCCAAATCACCCACCCCAGCAGGCTGGTGGGGCAGAGCTCGGGCGGGGAAGTCCCAAAGCATCAGTTGGACACCAGGGTCAGGCATGAGCCCGGAGGAGGAGGAGGAGGAGGCGGAGGACCCGTGAGTGAACGACAGCCCCCATCCCGCTCCCTTGCCGGGGTCCCTGCCTGGTGGCAGCTCCGGGTCCCCAGGCAGCCGCCGTCGCTGGCCCGGCCACACCCCGGCGTGTGCGTGGGTACCGGCATCGCGAACGGGAGCCCTCGTGCCCCCAGGGACCATCCCGCTGCCATCCTCCCCRGAGGGACACGGAGCTGTGCCGCAAAACCCCATTAAATCTGGGGAGCAGCGGCGCGCGGGTGTTGGGAGCGATGAGCCGGGAGCGGGCAGGTGGCGGGCAGGGCTCCCACAGGAACCCTGTGGCTCGTGGGAGGGTGCCCCAGTCCCAGGGAATGCTGCTCCCAGAGCAGCCCAGSCYCGGGCACCGGGCACCGGGCACCGGGCACCGGGCACCGACCTCTCCCCATCGCCGCCCGTCCCAGCGCTCCGCGAGCAGCGCTCGGCCCCAGCGGGCTCGGGGGAGTTGCGGTGCTGGCAGCCGCGGGGGCCGGCGCCCATCGATCCCCGTCCGCGCCGGAGAAAGGCGAGATGAGGAGCTGCTCTCGCCGCAGAGGTGATTTACACCCGGCGTCGAGTGAAGCCTCGGGACGCCGGGAAGCGCCGGCAGCCGCCGCGCTGGCGCGGGGCCAGGGCGCTGCTCAGCCGGGGCGGGAGGGAGCGGCGAGATCCTGGGGAATTCGGGGCTGGCTCCCGGCAGCAGAGCCCTCTCCGGCAGTGCCGCCGCACCCAGGGATGCGCTCGGGGCCCGGGACATCCCTTCCCTGCCATGACAGACGGCTCCTCACCCCTGTGTCCTCACCCCGAGCTGCGCCGGGCTCCCAGCAAGGGGACGGGGCACGCCAGGATGGCTCGGGCTTTTCCGCCGTTTGCCCGTGTGGAGCAGCGGAGGGAGCCGCAGCCGGTGCCGGTGCCGGGCTCTCAGTTTGCCGGGTGTGAGGCCGCGCCGCAGCGCTCGGCTCCCGCTGCTGCCGCCGGCAGGAATTGGGTCAGGAGCGGCGGCGCCGCAGGGCGGGGAAGCGGCGGCTCCGCTGCCGCGGCCGGGCCGGGCCCAGCGCCGGGGGAACCTCCGGCACCCCCAGCCCAGCACGGCACCCGCGGGGGAGTGGGGGGACGCAGGTGCCATCCCAGTGCTCCAGGGGTGAGGGGGTTAAGGGGAAAAAAAATTAAGAAAAACCCGGTTTTCCCTTATGATGAATTCTTCAGTTAAAAAAAAAAAAGAAGTGCATCTTCACAGGCTGCGTATTTGGGTTGGGGTTTTAATGAGTATTTTAGTTCTGATTTTTTTGGGGGGGGGCTGACGGTTGTGGCTGTCCTGCAGGGGCTGCACCTGGCACAGGTGAGCTTCATGGTGCGTGCCTTCGGCTCAGCCTTCACCCTCGATCTGCGGCTGAACCAGTGAGTGASCCGGGGGTCCCGGCTGCTGGTGCCCCCCGGCAGCAGGGGAGGAGCTGGGGGTGCYCGGGGATGGGGGAGCTGTGCAGGGCCAGCTCCATGAGCCGGGGGATGGAGCAGAGGGGACAGGGACCCACGGGATGCCAGCGCCCTCCCAAACTGCTGGGGTCCCGTGCTGGGGTGATTCCTTTTGTACGGATGGTGGGCGGTCTCCCACAGCGGGGTGGTGCCCTGCACTTGGACGGCTGCTGTCTCCCCCTTCCTCCTCTTCCTCCTCTTCCTCCCCACCCCACGGCCTCTCACCCCCCGCCTGCTCCCGCAGCCACCTCCTCGCCTCCCACTACGTGGAGCGGCACCTCGGCGCGGGCAGCAACAGCAGCCAGAGCACGGTAAGATGTGTGCCACGCTGTGCCGAGCCGTGCCAAACCACGCTGTGCCAAACCACGCTGTGCCAAACCACGCTGTGCCGAGCTGTGCCGAGCTGTGCCAAACCACCCCATGCTGTGTCAAACCGTGCCGTGCCACGCTGTGCCACTGCAGGGGCTGTGGTGGCCAGTTCATAAATCCCACAAAAGCCTAGGAATGGTCCCCAGCAGCTCAGCATCCCCCACCCGCCTGTCTCTGTGTGCTCCTGTGTGCCCCTGTGTGCCCCAGGGTGCCCCTAGATGTCCCTGGGTGCCCCTGTGTGTCCCTGAGTGTCCCTGGGTGTCCCTGGGTGTTCCTGGGTGCCCCTGGATGTCCCTGGATGCCCCTGTGTGTCCCTGAGTGTCCCTGGATGCCCCTGTGTGCCCCTGTGTGTCCCTGGGTGTCCCTGTGTGCCCCTGTGTGCCCCTGTGTGCCCCTGGGTGCCCCTGGGTGCCCCTGGGTGCCCCTGTGTGTCCCTGGGTGCCCCTGCCTGGCGGTGCTGCCATGGTGCCGGGGGATGCTCCTCGGGGGGATCCCTGGGTGCTGTGGGCACCCCGCACCCCCTGAGGGTGCCTGGCAGTGAACCCCAGAGCCCCCGGGCTGGGTGAGGCCCCTGAGGTGCGGGGCACGGCGGGACCCGGGCTCAGCCCCGTCCCGCTCCGCAGGGCGCGGGGGAGCACTGCTACTACCAGGGCCGGCTCCGGGGGCAGCCCCGCTCCTTCGCCGCTCTCTCCAGCTGCCAGGGCCTGCGGTGAGTACCCTCCCTGCCGACAGGGGGCCCGGGGGGCCGCGCCCCTCTGCACCCCGACACGCCCACCTCTGTTTGCAGCGGGGTCTTCTCGGACGGCCGAGCCACGTACCTGATCGAGCCCCAGGCGGGCGCCGAGCACGGGCAGGTGAGCGGTGCCACTGCCTGTGCCTGCCTGAGTGCCCCAAGGCAGCTGTACGGGTCCGGCTGTGGCTTGGGGACAGCCACGGGGACACGGGGACGTGGCAGTCCTCCCCTGTCACACAYGGCTGTGACACACCTCTCCCCGCGGCAGGGCCTCCGACCGCACATCATCCAGCGCGTCCCCAGCTGCCCCCGACTGGGTGAGCCTTCTCACAGAGACCTGCGGTGGTGGCCTCAGTGGCCCTGTGTCCTGCTGTSCCASCACCTCTGTCCCTTCCCTCCAGGCTGCCTCTTCCCTGCGCTGAGCCAGCGAGTCCCGGGTGGGATTCCAAAGCTGCGGCGGCGGCGGCAGGTGGGTGGGGACAACACAGGGCAGGGACAGAGGACATGAGCAGGGGACAGAGGACATGGGCAGGGGACAGGGGATATGGGCAGGGGACAGAGGACATGGGCAGGGGACAGGGGACATGGGCAGGGGACAAACGTGCTTGACCCAGGCTGATTTCTGCCTGTTGGCTGCGGGTGCAGCCAGGCTCCTCCGAGGGTGCTCGGGTCGTGTTTGCAGGGTGCTGTTCCGGCTCAGGGATGCCCAGGGGTCCCACTGGAACACGGGTGGGGCTGCACCCCAGGACACGCAGTGGCTCTCCCCGCTCCCTGCATCCCAAAGCTCCCAGGAGGGGTCAGGAGCCGCAGCCGGTGCCGGTTCCAGCTCAGCCGCGGGTTCCCCTGCAGGTCCGCCGAGCCCAGCACACGGTGCACAGCGAGACCAAGTACATCGAGCTRGCCGTGGTGAACGACCATCAGCTGGTGAGCCGGGGGGTTCCCGGGGCTGGCGGGGGCGGTGAGGGGTCGGGCTGGGCCCCCCCAATCCCACCTGGCCCCTGGTGTGCCCCCAGTTCCTGCAGCTTCGCAAGTCCGTGGTTCTCACCAGCAACTTCGCCAAGTCCGTGGTCAACCTGGCTGACATGGTGAGGGGGGTCCCTGGAAGGAAGGAATTTGTCTCTGGGGGGTTGTCCCTGGGGGGTTAATCCCCAGCATCTGATGGGTTCGTCCCTTTGGAGCTTCATTCCCCTTCATCCCCAAGGCATTTATCCCCAGTGGGCTCATTCCTGGAGAGAGGGTTTATCCCCCACCCCGGTGGGTTTGTCCCTGGGGAGGTTATCCTTGAGGGGACAGTTCCCAGCAGCTGCTGGATTTATATCCCCAGTTCCTGGTGGTTTATCCCTGGGGGTTGGTCCTCAGCACCTGCTGGGTTGGACCCTGGAGGGTTCGGCCCCAGGGAGTTTGTCCCATTGGAGTTTTTTTCCTTTGGCACCGTGGTGGGTTTGTCCCACCGGAGCTTTGTCCCTGGGGAATTGTCGCTGGTGACGGATGTGTGTGCCCAGCTCCCGAAGCTGTCCCCAGCTGGGTTTGTCCCCGGCAGGGGTCGCGTCCCCAGCACCGTCCCTTTGTCCCCACAGATCTACAAGGAGCAGCTCAACACCCGCATCGTGCTGGTGGCCATGGAGACGTGGGCGGCCGAGGACCGGATCCGAATGGGGCAGGACTCCCTGGAGATCCTGAACGAGTTTGTGAAGTACCGGCGGGAGGGGCTGGCGGAGCACAGCGACACCGTCCACCTCTTCTCGTGAGCGCTGTGGCCGCGTGTCCCTCCCCGGGGCCGGGRACCGCGTCCCCCGTCCCCACCATCCCCTTCCTCGCAGGGGTCGGACGTTTCAGAGCAGCCGCAGCGGCACCGCCTTTGTCGGGGGCATCTGCTCCGCTGCCCGCGCCGGCGGCGTCAACGAGGTGGGTGCKGCGAGACCCMGCGGGGCCGGRCTRGGGACAGGGACAGGGACAGGGACGGGGCCGGGGGTCCCCGCGGTGACACCGCGTCCCTCCCGCGCAGTACGGCAACGTGGCGGCCATGGCGGTGACGCTGGCACAGACCCTGGGGCAGAACGTGGGCATGATGTGGAACAAGCACCGCACGGCCGCAGGTACCCCCCTCCCGCGGGGCCGCGGGGACGCTGGGGACGCGCCGCGGTGCCACCAGGCTGGCGGAGGGACAGCCAGCACCCCCAGCCCTCTCCTCTCCTCGCAGGGGACTGCCGCTGTCCGGACTCGTGGCTGGGCTGTATCATGGAGGACACAGGGTGGGTGCCCCTCGGGGTGGCACTGCCACATCCCCCTCACWCCTCGTGGTGTGGGGATCGGGCATCGCCGAGGTCCTGCCGGGGTTCGGGTGCCTGGCGGTGCCCCCGGCCATGGCAGGGTGTGACAGTGTGACAGTGACCGCCACCCCGCAGGTAYTACCTGCCCCGGAAATTCTCCCGCTGCAGCATCGATGAGTACAACCAGTTCCTGCAGGACGGCGGCGGCAGCTGCCTCTTCAACAAACCCCTGAAGGTACCGGCCCCTCTGCGGGGCACAGCGGGGAGCGATGTTCTGGGAGTGGCTTCGGGGGTCCCTCGGGTCCTTCGCGGTGTCCCCAGCCCCTGCCACAGCCAAGCTGCTGGTGCTGAGCTCCCGGAGCGGGAGGAGCTCGTACCCGGCAGCATTTTGGGGGCGCTGCCATTCCCCGGGGATGTGATGCCCTTTCGGGGGGCTCACGGCMGCAGCTGGCTCAGGGGTCCCCAGAAGCTCTCGCTCTGTGTGTGATGTCCCCCTCTCGGTCCCGGCAGCTCCTGGACCCTCCGGAGTGCGGCAATGGCTTCGTGGAGGCRGGCGAGGAGTGCGACTGCGGCTCGCTGGCGGTGAGCAGGGTCAGGGGGCTGCTCCCCCCGCTCCGGGGGCTGCCAGCACTGCCAGGGGGCTGATGGCCACGGCTCCGGCTGCTGCCCCGGCAGGAGTGTGCGAGGAGCGGGGGAAACTGCTGCAAGAAATGCACCCTGACCCACGACGCCATGTGCAGCGACGGGCTCTGCTGCAAGGGCTGCAAGGTGCGGGGCTGGGAGCATCGGGGGGCTCGGGGGGAGCCAGGGTCCAGATGTGGATCCAGTGGGGTTCCTGGCCCGTTCCTGCTGAGTTGGGTTTGTGCCCCGGGCAGTACGAGCCGCGTGGCGTGTCCTGCCGGGAGGCTGTGAACGAGTGTGACATCCCCGAGACCTGCACCGGGGACTCGAGCCAGGTGAGYGGGGCCGGGGGGGACACGGTGGGACACGGTGTGGAGCCTTGTGGCGTCCCCCAACCTCTYCTCCATGTCCCCACAGTGTCCCCCCAACCTCCACAAGCTGGATGGGTACTTCTGTGAGAACGAGCAGGTGAGTTCAGCCCAGCCTGGTGGGACACGGCCCTGGGGCTGGGTGCATCCCGCAGGCTCCAGCTTCAGGGGCTTGTGCGTGTTGGGAATGCATTTGGGATTGTGCTGGACAGGGCTCGGAGCTGCTCTGGTGGGAGGTGTCCCTGCCATGGCAGGGGATGGAACTGGATGGGCTTTACAGTCCCTTCCAACCCAAAGCAGTCTGACTTTTTGTCAGCAATCACAGCCACAGCTGAGCCACACACACACACACACACACACACACACACACACACACACACACACGGGTGTGAGCCCTCAGCCCCCACTGCTGTCCCCTGGCTGTGCACGCGTGTTCCTTCTGAGCCCTGCACCACAGGAGCCTGGGGTTCACTGCCAGGCACCCTCAGGGCCCCCAGTGGTCCTGGCACCAGGCATGGGGGGGATGTGTGGGGGGCTCATTGTCCCTGCAGCACCTCCCTGCAGCACACGCGTGTGAGTCCCTCTCCAACCTCATCATTCCTCCCTGATCCCCTGACCCCCCTCTGGCCCCTGACCTTTCCTGCAGGACCCCTGACCCCCCTCCAGCCCCTGACCCTGCTCCAGGACCCCTGGCCCCTCTCCAGTCCCTGGCTGCTCTCCTGTCCCCGGACCCCCCAGCCCTGACCCCTGTCCCCTCCCCGCAGGGACGCTGCTACGGCGGGCGCTGCAAAACTCGGGACCGTCAGTGCAACGCGCTGTGGGGCCGCAGTGAGTGTTGGCCGGGGCTGGGGGGACGCGGGAGGTGACCAGGAGGTGACACCGGCTCTCTGCCAGGCTCGGCCGAGCGCTTCTGCTACGAGAAGCTGAACGTGGAGGGGACGGAGCGGGGGAACTGCGGGCGCGAGGGCCTGGGCTGGCTGCAGTGCAACAAGCAGTGAGTGACCGCTGTCCCCGCGGCCCCTCCCGGTGCCACCTCCCGYCCTGGTGACACCAGCGCTGCCTTGAAGGGACGTCCTCTGCGGCTTCCTCCTGTGCGCCAACATCTCGGGGTCGCCGCGGCTGGGGGAGCTCAGCGGGGAGATCGCCACCACCACCTTCTACCACCAGAACCGCTACGTGGACTGCAGGTAACGGTGCCACCGTGGGCACCGGCGCGGGCCCGGGTCCCGGGGGTCCCCGTGTCACCCGCGGTGGCTGTCCTGGCGCAGGGGCGGCCACGTGCAGCTGGTGGATGGCTCGGACCTGAGCTACGTGGAGGACGGGACGCCCTGCGGGCCCGGAATGCTCTGTCTCGACCGCAAATGCCTTCCAGCCACCGCCTTTAACTTCAGCTCCTGCCCCGGCAGCTGGGACGGGAAGATCTGCTTCGACCACGGGGTGAGCGGCGCGGCGGGGACACGGGGACACGCGGGGAGTGTCGCGGTCGGGGGAGGTGTCACACCGTCCTCTCGCAGGTTTGCAGCAACGAGGGGAAGTGCATCTGCCGGGCGGAGTGGACGGGGAAGGACTGCAGCGTCTACGACCCCATCCCTGAGCCGAAGCCGACGGGGGAGACGGAGCGATACAAGGGTCCGTGTGCCCGCGGGGGACACGGGCTCCCTGCTGTCCCCAGGCCACACAGGCTGGGCTGTCCCCAGGGTGTTCCAGAGTGTCCCCCCGCCCTGGTGCCGCAGCTCAGCTGGGCATGGCTGGGTTTGCCCACCCCGCCCCTCCCAGCTCCCCACAGCTCTGGGTCATCCCTGGGGCTGTGTCCCCATGTCCCCGCATCCCGTCCCCTCTGAGGTGTGTCCCTGTGCTGGGTTTGCCTCCCYCCCRGGTCCCCACAGCKCTGGGGCTGYCCTGGGGCTGTGTCCTGGTGTCCCCCTGTCCCCTCCCCACTGATGTACTCCCTATGTCTGGGTTTGGCCCCTTCCCGAGTGCCCATGCTACTGGGGCATCCCTGGGACTGTGTCCCCGTGTCCCCTTCCCACTGACGTGTGACCCTGTCCCCTCCTCCGTGTCCCGTCTGTCACAGGTCCCAGTGGCACCAATATCATTATCGGCTCCATCGCGGGGGCCGTGCTGGTGGCTGCCATCGTCCTAGGGGGGACAGGCTGGGGATTTAAGTAAGCAGCCACCGCATGGCTCGTCCCCTCTGCTGCTGTCACCAGCCACGTCCCCTCTGCACACCGCCACCGCGCCAGGGCCGGGCCGTGCCCTGTGGGCATCCCTGCGGTGTGGCCTCTGGTCCTGCCTGGTCCCCTGACCCCGCCTGGTCCCTTGTCCCGGCCCCTGCCTGACCCCTGGCCCTGCCTGCCCTGCCTGCATGTGCCATTGGGGTGTCACTGTCACCCGGCCCCGTGGCCGTGTCTGTCCCCAAGCATGGGGTGCTGGGGCGGGGGCTGTGTCGCGGCCCCCCCGTGTGTGCTCCTGCCTGGCACTGGGACACCGCTGCTGCCTGTGGGGCCGGGGACACCGGGGTGGGGACAGCGGGGACACGGGGGTGCCACTAACGCTCCTCTCCTCTCCCCCTGCCACCCCCCCAAGGAACATCCGCCGAGGAAGGTACGACCCGGCGCAGCAGGGAGTGTAACCGTGTCCCCCCCATCGTGTCGTCACCGTCCCTGTCACCGTCACCGTCCGGCAGCCTGACGGCGTGGGAGCCCCCGGGCCCGTCTGTCCGTGTGCTGTGTGTCCGGCCGTGCTGTGTCCATCTCTGTGCCCCCCCGGCTGAAGGGGAGCAGCGGCTGGGGGGGGCCTGGCAGCAGCTCCCCCCTCCCGCGGTGCTGGCTCATTTCAGCTCMGTGTCCCCCCGTGTGTCACCCCCCTGTCACAGCCCCCCACTAAACGCACCCCACTTCTGTGTTGCAGGTCCGGGGGGGCCTGAGCGGGGCCGCTCTGCCCCACCCCCCCAGCGCCTCATTAACAGCAATTAAATGGGGCGGCGCTGCCGAGGGTCCGGCCGAGGAGGAGAGCGGGGGGAGGGGGCACCCGGGAGCGCCCCCCGGCCCCCCCCGCACCGCCACGAATGTACGGGGACCCCCCCGGCCCCCCCGGGCTGGCGGCGCTCGGCACTGGATGAATGAAAGAATGAAAGAATGAATGAACGAATGAACGAATGAATGAAAGAATGAATGAATGTGAATGTACCTGCGGGGCAGGGGGGAGCCCCGGCCCTCATCCCCCTCTGCCTCAGCGGCATCTTCCAGCCAGGGGGGCCTGGGACCCCAAAAGGCAGCCCCTSTGCCCCAGGACAAGGCCAGTGTCCCCGGGACGAGGCCAGTATASCCCAGTACCAGGCCAGTAACACCCAGTACCAGGCRCTTCCCCAGTTCAGAGCCTGCAGTCGTGTCCCCCCCACCCCGTGCCTGGGCTGGGTCCCACGGGGCCATGGCCCCCACCCCCAGATGTGCCTCCCCGCCCCTCAAAGCTCTCAGCAGTCCCCGTGTGGGGTTTGTCCCCTCAAATTCTCCCCTGATCCCCCGTGTCATGGCTGCAGCCCCAAGCCGTGGCACCCCGAAGTCCCCAGCAGTGGGACAGGCACCCACGGGTGACAGCTCTCCCTCAAGACTTCCCCCACTTCCCCAGCTCAGGCAGGTGAGCCCCAAACTGGTGGCACTGGGGCTGGGTGGGACAGAAGCCCCCCTGGGGGAGCGGGGTGCAGGCTGAGCCCTGGGCTGGGGACACAGAAGGCTGGGTGGCACTTGTCACCCCAGCCCCAGGACAGGCCTGTGACACCCTTTTCCCCCAGACTGGGGGAACCCCCGTGGCAGGAGCCTCTCCCTGTGGCACGTGGCACATGGCACATGTCACCTGCATGGGGTGGCTCTGCAGAGACACCCAAAGCACAGCACCACGGACCACTGGGGGCCACACCGGTCCCTTTAACCACTGGTGACCCTCAGCATGGAGGGGCGACATCCCTGGTGACACTTGGTGGCACAACCCGGTGTGTGTGTGTGTGTGTGGGGACACTCCTGGGGACACCCAGCCTGGGGACAATGGGAGATGACACCCACTGTCCACGGCAGTGTGGGGGTGTCCCCTCTGTGTCCCCTCCYTGCCCAGTGTCCCTGCCCAGCACCGGGCCCCTCTGCCATGGAGACAGAGAGTGACCAAGGGTGTCCCCAAGCCCAGCCGTGGCCAAAGCGTGTGGTGGCCCCAGCCTGGTGTGACAGCCCCGCTGGGCACCCACGGGTGGATGTGGTGGCGTCCCAGGGTACAGGGTGGGAGGTGACAGCAGGAGGGGCTGGGCTGMGGTGGTGGCTTCTTGTGTGACCCATCAGCACCGGGCTGGGGGCCGTGGGGACCTGGGACCACCGTGGGCATCAGGGCTCTGGGATCAACCCCCATCTCTGTCACTGTCACCACAGTGTCCCCACAGCTGCCGGGTGCYCCCCGCGGCGAGGGGACACCCGTGGTTCAGAGCAAGAAGCCACCGTTGTCACTGGGTTCGGGGACATTAATATATATATATAAATATATAAATACTGGGATTTTTCTTAATGATTTTAACGCTGTCAGGGCGGGAGGGCCCGCGGCGGGTGGGGGGGGGGTGGGGGGCACCCGGTGCTTCCAGAGCCAAGAGAGCAAAGCCCCCCGAGCCCCCGCTGCTCGCACGGGCCCGTCCCGTCCCGGGGACGAGCACAGCGGGGCGGGACCCCCGTCCCCCCCTCGCCGCAGCGCCGCCACCCCGCACCGCCTGCTCCGCTGCCGCCGGGCCGGGCGGGACCCCCGCGCCCCCCTGAGCCCCGAGCTCCGCTTTGCACGTGCTGGGAGCCCCCGGAGCCGCCCCGGCCTCGGCCGCCTCCTGCAATGGCGCAGAATTTATTTACAATAAAGATTTGGAAAACGATGGGGCTCCGCTTGTCACCCGCGTGGGGAGCGGGGGGGGACGGGGCAGGGAGGGGGAGGATCCCCGGGTTTCTCCGGTCCTTGGGTCCCTCCAGCTCATCCCACCGATGTCTGCCCCACGTCCCACGTTCCACCCTGGCCTTCCCTCAGGATTTCCATGTCCGAGTCAGGAGACGCACCCAGTGTGAGATGATGGCACACGGGCAGTGTCACCAAGCTCCCTCACCCCCAGCTTTTGCCTGGCTTTTTCCCCTGTCCCACTGCGGCTGCTCCCCGCCCCATCACAGAGAGGCTCAGTCCCTGAGCAAGGACCGCGCTCCATCCCTGTCCCATCACAGGGACACTGCCCAGTACAGGGACACTGCTCAGTACAGGGACACTGCTCAGTAAAGGGACACTGCCCAGTACAGGGACACCGCTCCAGCCCAGGGACACTGCTCAGCCCAGGGACACTGCTCAGTACAGGGACACTGCTCAGTACAGGGACACTGCCCAGCCCAGGGACACTGCTCAGCCCAGGGACACTGCTCAGTACAGGGACACCGCTCAGTACAGGGACACCGCTCAGTACAGGGACACCCTCAGCTGAGTGAGCACCCTGCAGGGCCCTGCCAGCAATCCCTGGCAGGAGGGGGACTGGGGGACAGTTCCCCAACCCCCAGAGGGACCCACTAGGACGGAGCATCTYCCCATGGAACCAGCCCGGTGCTGCTCAGCTGGGGCTGCGCCTCAAGAGCTCAGCGCAGTCTCACGGACGGGCACGGCCGGACCCGCCGGGACAGCCGGGMCCCCCGGCACAGGGGCTGGCATTGGGGACTCCTTGGCACAGGGGGCTGGCCCCGGACGCTCCCCGGCACAGCCGGGCTGGCCCTGGGCACTCCCTGGCATAGCCGGGCTGGCCTTGGGCACTCCCTGGCACAGCCGAGCTGGCCCTGGGCACTCCCCGGCACAAGGGGCTCACCCTGAGCACTCCCGGGCACAGGGGGCTGGCATTGGGCACTGCCCGGCACGGGGGGCTGGCCCCGGGCGCTCCATGGCACAGGGGACTGGCCTTGGGGACTCCCTGGCACAGCCGGGCTGGCCCTGGGCGCTCCCTGAGCCGCTCCCCGGCRCCGCCGCTCTCCTCGCACTGCCACCAGGAGAGGGCTCCCCCAGCACAGCCCAGGAGCAGCTCCGGCGTCCCCAGGACGCTCCAGGGCCCCGCGTGTCCCCGCGGTCCCAGCCCGGGCTGGGGGTGCAGCACATCCCCTGCTCGGGGTCCTGTGTGCTCAGCGCTCACCGCACGACTGTCACTCCCCTGGGGGAGCCCTGCTCTGCCCGCCGGGGACAAGGGGCAGGATTCGGGACAATTCCTGCTGGGAGCGCCTCCCCCCGAGCCCCCAGGCGGGGCTGGAGGAGCCCCTGTCCCCTGGAGGGACCCGCTCTGAACACACCAGTTCCCTGCGGGGATGATGCTGAGCTCCAGCCCGGGGTGCCGGGGGTCCCTGAGCACCTCGGGGTGCTGCTCCCTCGGGAGGGACACCCAGCCCCGGGTGGGGCCTCTCTCTGCCTCCAGCCCTCCTTGTTAAAGCCATCGCCATCAGCCTCTTGCTCTGCCCGCCCTGGCAGGACGGGGAGAGGGGGGAGGAAGGGGCTGGAGGTGCCTCTGGCCGTGACCAGGGGGTCAGAGGGGCTCTGCACCAGGACCCCCTCACCCCCTGTGTCCTCCTGAGCAGGCAGCAAAGGGGGTTCTTTCCCCCTGACATCGCTGCAGGGGCATCTCTGCACCCCGTGAGGGCTTTGGTGCAGTTTTGCTCCATCCACAGCAGAGTTGAGCCACAGCACGGAGTTATTTTGGGCTGGTGTCGAGATACCAGCACGATGAGTGAGTCAGAAATATTCCAGATGCACTGGCTGCTTCTGAATCTTGAGTTATTCAAAATCTTCRGGGTCAGGAGGGCAAAAAACACGAATCCAAGTGGGCCCAGCTGAGCCTGCTGCCCTGCAGGGTCACACACCACCCACAGCTCTTCATCAGGGCAGGGTTCCTCTGCCAGGGGCTGGGGCATGAGGACACCACAGTGTGTTGGATGTGCCTGGCAGAAGGGAGATGGTCCTTGGCCACCTGCCCAGGACCACAAAAGCTGCAGGAGCAGCAGGTCTGGTGCCCAGAGACACCCAACAGCCCAGGCTGCCTTTTGTCTCCAGCACAAACTTTCCTTTCCAGCTCCCCCCATGGCTGGGCCAGGCACAGAGCATCCCTGCCTGTCCTCATGCTCCTTCTTTCTCCTAATTCACTGCTTCTGTCAGGGACAGTCCCCGTGCTCAGCTCTGATTTCCAATCCTCACCTGCCAAAGGTCACACAGCMACCCATGGGAGAAGCCTCAGTTCCTGTGCTGAGATCAGAGAATCAGGGAATTGTTTCGCTGGAAAAGCCCCCCAAGATCATKGAGTTCAACCATTCCCCAGCACKGCCAAGGCCACCACTGACCCCTGTCCCCACGTGCCACATCCACAGGATTTTAAACCCCCCTGGGGACAGTGACTCCACCCTGCCCTGGGCAGCTGTGCCAATGYCTGRCCACCTTTCCAAGRARCAATTTYCCCAATATCCAACCTAAACTTCCCCTGGCACAACTTGRGGTCATTTCCTCTCCTCCTCTCCCTTTTTCCCTGGGAGCAGACCCCAACTCTCCCCTCCTGTCAGGGAGTTGTGCAGAGCCACAAGGKCCCCCCTGAGCCTCCTTTTCTCCAGGCTGAGCCCCTTCCCCAGCTCCCTCAGCTGCTCCTCATCAGATTCCAGCTCCAGACCCTGCACTTAAGAGAAAAAAACATCCAAACAAATCCCTGGTTATTAGTAAACCCAAAGAAAGAAGAACCCAACGCCTCCCCCGTGCTGTGTCTGTGCCATTGCATAATGGGAAACCCTCGAACCTAAAATATCTCTGCTCCTCTGGTTGTTGAAGCTGATGATCGACCATCTGGCCACGATTTTCCATCTCCAATCCAACGAGGCAGACGCTGCTTTTGGGGTGAGCACAAGGACGAGAGCCCCGAGGACTCCCCAGGAAGGGGCCGTGCCCAGGCTGGGGGTGGGGAGGGGGCTCCACGTGAGCAGCACAGGCAGAGCAGAGGGAGGCTCAGGGCTGGGATGTTTGGGGCACCTCGGCAGCAGAGGACACTTGAGATGGTCAGGAAGCACCTCTGCAGCGTGGAGTGATGGGGAATTGTGCCTTGAGGGGTGTGAGCCGTGGGGGCACATCCCTGGATCCACGGGGTGAGCTCCCAGGTAGGTGAGGGAAAGAACACCCCAAAAAGCAGAGTCACAGCCTTGTCCTGGTCTGCCACGCAAATCAAAGCACCTGAATGAACTCTGGCCAYAGCCCAGGACAGTGGGATTGGAGCTGGGAAACCCTCCCAGGGCTGGCACCTGCCTGGGACAGGAACTGCCCCTGGGTCACAGCACCCAGTCACACACACACTCCTGTCAGGAGGGATCCTGGAATCCAGCAGGGATTCATCCAACTGGGAATTCCTCTGTTCATGGTGAAAAATGAGGAGAGGAGAGGAGAGGAGAGGAGAGGAGAGGAGAGGAGAGGAGAGGAGAGGAGAGGAGAGGAGAGGAGAGGTCATTCTGGCTCTCTCCCAGAGTGCCAGCACAGTGTGCCCTGTGATGGAGCATCTTAGCTGTGCCTCTCCAAGTCGAGGCCTTTATCTGATCCATGGAAAATTCAGGGGAATCGGCGGGTCTGTCACCATGGAGAAGCTCAGCAGGAGGAGTGTGCACACCTCAGGTGGAAGCAGATCCCAGCTCTGTCTCGCCCACGGTGGGGATTTTGCTCTTTAGGCTCCAGATGGAAACAACAAACAGACCCGTGCAGGGGAAAGAGGCCATTTGGGGAAAGGGGCTCTGGGCTCCACACGCCTTGCGTGGAGCTGACACTGCTCAGGGCATTCCAGAAACCGGGCATGGGGGAAGGAGAGAGCCAGCACTCACTGCCAAGGCTCTGCCAAGGACAGCACATCCACAGAGGAGGTGACTCCACCTCTGGGTGGACCAGGAGGAGCCAGGCGGGCTGCACTGGGATGGGTGAGGGAAAAGGGTCACAGGATCTTTAGCAAGGGCTTGTGGCAGCCTGGCAAACCCAACGGGCCATGGGGGCTGCAGTGACCCCCCAGGCTCCTCCCTGCTGGCTGTGCTGCTGAGCAATTCGGGCTGAGCAGAGAATCACAGAAAATTGGGATCAGCTGAAAGCCCCTCTCACTGCATCCCCCTGCCAGGAGCAGGAACACCTTCCATCACACCAGGCTGCTCAGAGCTCCATCCTGCCTGGCCCTGGACACTGCCAGGGACCCAGGGGCAGCCACAGCTGCTCTGGACAGCCTGATTTATTTATTACCTATCTATTTTATTACCACCCCAGTAACAAAAATCTTCATTCTTCAATTCAAACTTAATCGATTCTCCTTCAATATAAAACCATCACCCCTCGTCCTGACACAACAGGCACCACTAAAGAGTTTGCCCCCATCCTCTCATCCCCTCGAGTGCTGGAAGTCCTGTGATAACACACCCAGAGTTACCCAGTGWTCAAAGAATTTGCAGGGGAAGGCCGGGATTGTTCAGCTTTCAGTGACAATACCTGAGCTGAAACSTTTTGCTGATCATTTTGAGTGACTGAGAGGATCCCTCAGCAGCACAGGGTCAGGACACGAGCAGGAACTCGGGCTGCTCAAGGCTGCCCATAAAACAGACCCAGATCAAACCCCAAACCCCTTGTAAGGATTCTTAGAGGCTTGAGGAGCTCAGGGAGGTGCCGGGGCAGCTGCGGGGCCCAGCACGGAGCCCCGGGGATGGAGCGAGCACCGGGGATGGAGCGAGCACCGGGGATGGGGTGAGCACCCGGGAGCTCTGAACGCTCCGTGCAGGGGGAAAGGGAAAAGGAAAGAGGCTCCGAGCCCCGAGGTCAGCCCAGAGACTGAAGAGCAGGCAGGAACAGCCCGGTGGCACCGGGGACACCGGCCCGGTTCCTGCGGGAATCGCAGCCCGACACACGCTGGGGACAACGGGGAGCTCAGGGGTCACAGTCACACCAGATCACCGGGGGAAGCGCAGCATTGTCACCAGCCAATGGCCCCGAAACAGCACTGAAGGCTTTGGTGTCCTTTAACCCCCAGCTCCGGAGGGAGGGCGCAAATATCCCGGGGAGAACGGGGGAAACCCGAAATTCCCGCAGCCTGGTACGGCCAGACCCAACAACAACAACAACACTTCCCAACGCCCTTTAAGGAGCGATCTCAGCTGCCAGGCGCTGCCTCCATCCCTTGCAGGGCTTTTCCAGCTCCCAGGCGTGGGCAGAGCTCCCAGCGCGGCTTTAACCCTTTAACCCCCGCGCTGCCGGGGCACTGCTCACACAGTTCAAACCCAGGTCACCGCAGCTCCCCGCAGTCCCAGGAGCCCCCGGAGCCCCGGTTCCCCCGGCAGGGCTGGCACCCAGCTCCGCTGGCCCCGGGGCGGCCGCACCGAGCACCGAGCACCGAGCAGCGGCCCCGGCCCGCGGCCAGCGAGCTGAGGCTGCCGAGGTAAAACTGGCAGCTGACAAAGGGGAGGTTTGTTTGCCCACTTCCTGAGTTTCTCTTCCTGGTCCCGGAGAATTTCAATTCGCAGCTAGAATGAGCAGTTTGTTCAATGTGCCGGGGTCCCTCCGGGTCCCGGCTCCGCTCGCCGGGCGGTGCCTCCAGGTCAGGGCAGGTTATGTAACTCCCTCCTCACCCTGCTCGGGCTGGGACACTTTCTGTGCGATCGCCTTTCTTCACARGGATCCTCCCCTTCCCTCGCTATAGCTAAATACTCCAAATGACTGAATGTGAGCGCTGCAGAGCATCCCAATGCCCYGCTTTGTTAAAAACCCAGCAGGCTCCTGGTCAGCAAGGAAAGGCAAGAGGGGAAAAGAACCCAGACTCCAGAGCCAACAATTAAACCAGGATTTCATTTCACAGAGTCACAGAATCATTAAGGTTGGAAAAGATCTCTGAGACCATCATWGGACTGATCCYCCCCTTGTCACCCAGGCCTGRGCACKGAGTGCCACATGCAGCCATTCARTCACAGCCTGCYGRGCTCATCCCCTGCCAGCCATGGACTGTCCCCMTCTCTGTGCCCCAGGGACAAATCCCCAGGGACAGTGTGACCTCTTGGACCCTGCTAAAGAAAACTTTGGGGCACCTTGGAAATGTTCTGGGTGAGCCAAGGGATAAGGCTCTCCCACTTCTCTTTCTCACCACCAACTTCCATCCTTTAGGGTGAGCTTTAGGGTTATTTTACACCTGCAGAGCTCTGTGTTCCACGCACTCCTGGCAGCAGGGACCTGCAGCAGCTGGGGAGACCCTGCCCAGCATCCCCGAGCTGGGCTCATCCTCTGCTCCTCCCCCTGCTCCTCTCTCCTTGCATTTCACTCAWTAAACTCACTTTCTCTGGCTCTGAAGTACAGAATGTTCTTACCCCTGCCTGTGTGTCCSTGTGTGTCCTCTGGCCCTGCCCAGCCCCTCTCCCAAATTCCTCACTCACACCTGTTCTCACCTGTCTGCAGCAGCAGCATTTCTGATCATCACCTTTTCCTGGAGCTGCAGGGCTCTCAAACTTCCCATGAACTTTCTTAAAGGCAGCAGCACCTGCAGGAGACCTGGAGATTATTATATTATGCATATTATACAGATGTTAGATAAGACCACAAAAATCAGACTGGTTTGGGTTGAAAAGACCTTTTTAAAGAACATCCAGTGCCACCCCTGCCATGGACAGGGACACCTCCCACTGTCCCAGGGTGCTCCAAGCCCCAATGTCCAACCTGGCCTTGGGCACTGCCAGGGATCCAGGGGCAGCCACAGCTGCTCTGGGCACCCTGTGCCAGGGCCTGCCCACCCTCCCAAGGAAGAATTCTTTCCCAATGTCCCATCCATCCCTGCCCTGGGCAGTGAGAAGCCCTTGCCCCCTGCCCTGCCACTCCAGGCCCTTCTCACAAGGGCCCTGCTGTGTTACCAAGACTGTTTTCAGTACAGAACTGGCTTTTTTAAAAGTTTATTGATCATGGTTTTTCAGGTGATTTCAATTTTTATCTAAARAGTTATGAAAAGCCTGGCAATTGAACGGCAATTCCCACTCATAAATGGGAATATCAATTTTCTAGGGATAAAAAATACTCAGGGAAAAAAAAAAAAAGTACCTTCCTTCAATTATTATACATTTTAAAGTAAGGGTAAGACAAGAGCTGAGGAGCCGCCCTGGTGCTGCCCAACACTCCCAGTAGAGCTAAACCACACCAGTGCTTGTTTGCTGGCTGAAGGAATTCCACTCATCAGCAGGGTCTGGGAGCAGGCCACCAGAGCATCCTGTTCAATAAAAATACAAGGGAGGAGCACAGCAAAACCTGGCCTGCACAGAAATGGCTCCCAAGCCCCGAAAAGCACTGATCAGATGCCTTTAAATCCTCCTTCCAAGGCATTTTCCCCAGCTATCAACATGGAATTTACACAACAGCGATAATGTCACGCTGCAGAAAACAAAATGTCATTTCCCCAGCAATGATGAACTGGTATTTGGAGCCTCCTCTGATACAGAGAAAACAAATGATCATTTCCCTGGGAGCAGAAGCCCCCGAGCTCCTTCCCCTGCTGCTTTGGAGGGTGGATTACACGGAGTTAGGGATTAACAGAACATCACTGAACTCATGCAAAGGGATCTGTCCTTCAGGAGCTGCTGCACAGGAACTGAGCTGAGCACGTCCCATTCACAGGGATCAGCACTGAGCACATCTCAATGAGCAGAACCTTTGGGTGGAGCCTCACAGCAGCAAATTGTGTGCCTGGGACCAGGAATTCCTGAATTATTAACAAATCAAGCTCCAGGAATGTGACACACTTCCAGACAAGCACAGCTGAACTGCAGGTAGGAACACTTCACGTTCACAATATTGAACACCCCACCTATGCTTTGGAAGGGGARATCACTCTGCAGAGGGGATCCCTGGCAATACCCTCACCCTCCCTTCCCAGCAGAGGGAAAGGAGGAGGAGCTGTCGGCAGGCACCACAAAGCTCCTCTGGGAGCACGTCTAGACGTGTGGTGCTGGGAGAGATCCTCAGGCACCCGGGGCATCGGCCCGGGGCTGGCAGATGTGMCAGGGACCCCTGGGAGCTGCTCTGCTCCCTCTCTGCTCCCTCCTGGAGCGGCAGCTGGAGGCCACACGAACCCCCAGGGGCACCTCTGGCAGCTCTGCACATCTGCCCAGGGGTCTGAGCCGAGCCTGCAGCGCTGGGTGTGACCCCAGCTTTGACCTCTGGTTCTTCTCCTCACACAGGATCAAACACAGCCACCACGGGAGGGGCTTCTGCCAGACCACTGCCCCACGAATGTGTCACCAGGGCAGAACACTGGGGCTCTATCCACTTTTTCAGCTGTGGTTAAAATAATCTCAGACCTTCTCACTGTGAATTCGCTGTCCAACAGAGGCTTCTGTACCTAAAACCACCAGGGCTGAGCTGAGCCYGTGGCTGCCTGCWGGGGATAACCATGTGTGTAATGATTTCAGGGGGTTAAGGGCATGGGAGCAGCAGGAGCCCAGGTCCCGCTGATCCCTGCCCTGCAATCTGCTGGTCCAGCAGCAGCCCTGGCCCCGGTTCTCCCTGTACTGGAACCTGTGCTGTGCCTCAGGCTGGTGCTGCCCTTCCCAGGCACGGAGCTGGCAAAGGAATTCCCTGTCCCTTCCCTTCTCSCTGCCTGTGGAGTCTCTGGGCTGCTCGGGTGCCCTGGCAGTGGAGAAAGGAGAAGCTGGCAGTGCTGGAGCTGGCCCTGGTGGCCGCCACCCCTCCTGCCCCAGCGCCGGGGTCCTCGCTCCGGACAAACAGCCCTTGTTCCAAGCTGSGTCCGGAACAGCCCCCAGCTCCTGCCAGCTCCTGCCAGGTCCTGCCAGCTGCACGCAGGACAAACACCCCGCGCCTCCTTCCGCAGCCCCAGGCCAGGCTGGCAGCGAGGGGACAGCGGGGACAGCCCCGGGGCCAGGCGGTGACAGCCGCGGACCCCCGGCCGTGCCCTGGGACAGCGCCCGAGCCGCGGCTCAACTGGGGCAGCAAATGCGGCACAGTTCACTGGGCACTGCCCGCCCGCTCATCCATATGCAGAAATGCACATTTCCCTCTTTTCCGATGCCTGCCTTCCCGACTTGGGGGGTTTTCCCTTTTCTAATTCTCATCCCTGCAGAGCGGTTCCCAAACAAAGGCACAGATCATTCCCAGCTGATTCTTTATTCACCTAAACAAGGTCACAGGTATAAAAATTCCAAATTGTGGCTCTAAGAYAAATCATTGAATATCCCTCTCCCTCCCCCCCAGATTCTGTTGCTGGAAAAAAGAAGCCATCTCACTCAGACTGGAGTTATCCACTGGATTTAATACAGGTTTGTTTTGTTTTTTCCAGACCCAGAGAATGTCACCACAAATCCAAATTCCATCCAGCATCTTTTGTCCCAAAGTCTCTCCTGGATGTTCATTTCAGAATGGTCCATGCTAAGCCAAAGCAAGAGCACTTTAAAGCAACGCAAGTATTGTTTCTTCAAAAGGAAAAACAAAGTCTGATATTCCAAAACCAGCCACAGCCACAGCCAGAACAGAGCTGGGACAGACCCCACGACCAGCAASACACGCTCAGCTTCAACCCAAATGTGCACTTTGTACTCAATGAAAGGGGAAATAAGAAGCAATAACAGAAACAGCTCATTTACTCGGGATTTCCAGAACGAATCCAGCGCTGGGATTGGAATATTGTGGACACTCTGCTCATTAACAGGGATTTACTGGGTGGGCAGAAGCCCACGGGAATGCCCTGAGGCAGCAGCTTCACACAGGTCATTAATTGGGAAATAACACAAAAGCAGGAGGAACAGGTGGGAGCCTGCTTTAAGTGCTTAACRGGAATTTGCTGCAGTTTGGGAAGAGAGCAGCGAGGAGAAGGATTTCCCCTGCTTCCACAGAGAAAGGCTGTTCCCAAAGCACCACGTGGGGTTCAATGTCATTCATTTGGGACACTGAACAGAGCAACCCCAGTGCTGGGGTGATGAGTGCACTGTGGCCACCAGCCCTGTTCATCTCCAGGCTCCAAATGTCTCTYCCTCACACTTTCAGATGTGTTTTCCACCCAGCTTCCCAACCTCACTCAGCTCACTCCGGCAGAGCCTCTGCCCATCSCTGGGACTTCCTTCAGGCCACTGTTCAGTGCCAGGAGTGCTCCTGTGGGACTGCCTGGACCACACAGCCAGTGCCAGCCCTGGGGCCATCCCTGCCCTCATCGCCTTGCCACACACGTCCCGGGTCACTCACACTTCCTGAGACACCACCCTGGCACTGCTCCCCTGCTCCCGGAGCAGCCAGGGGTCAGTGCCACAGGCCAGGGGGCAATTCCCTTCCCAGAGCCCCCACAGCTCCGGAGGGGCTCACACAGGGGCTCTGCTGGCTCTGGGCACAGCACTGGGCTCTCCAGGTTGCTCAGGGATAGGCTGGACCCAAGCCTGGCCTGCCTGGTGTCCCAGAGGGAAAACAGACCAAAACAACTCAGCACAACAGCCTTTCACAGGAAGTGCTCGGGCAGAGGGGAACAGCAAAGACCTGCTCGTGTCCCCTTGGAGCAGATTTATTGTGGAGACTGCACCTGGATGTTCTGAGGGACAGGAACAGGGCAGGGATTTATCTGTGTCCTCCACAGAGCCTCACTCYTCATCCCTCACTCCTCCCAAGGTGTCCAGAGCACCTGTGGCTGCCCCTGSATCCCTGGAAGTGTCCAAAGCCAGGCTGGACAGGGCTTGGAGCASCCTGGGATGGTGGAAGGGGTCCTTGCCCATGGCAGGGGGTGGAATGAGGTGCTCTTTAAGGTCCCTTMCCATCCAAAYCATTCTGGGATTTGATGATTCTCTGAATCTTGCTCCTGACCCAGCTCTGACAAGGGACTGAGGTAGCCTTGAAAGAGAACAGTCCTGCTTGAAACAGGCCCCCAAAAGAGATTAAAATGCATGGAAACCTGAAAAAAGAAAGGGAGCAGAGCAAGGTCCCAGATCCCTTATAAATAGCAGCAGAAAGCAGAGACATTTATCAGTGTCTCTCCAAGCTGAGCCGGCTCCTTGCCAGAAAGACAGAGCCAAAGGCATCAGTCCCTCACTCCCCTTCTGCTAATTGTAAATTCAAGTTTAATGCCAACCCCACAGAATGCCAGATCAGACTGGTCTCTCAAGCAGAAAGCTAAATTATACATATTGCTCTGTCTGAACTCAATTCCTGGGACAGAAGGGAAGGAAGAGGGGTCTGGAATAAGGCAGAGCCATTGATATTCAGAGAGGGCTCAGGCTCCCGCAGACAGCTCGTGTGTGCTGGCTGCTGGAGAGGGAGGGGATCCCACTCTCACAGTTACCATGACTCCATCTGACCTGATTCCTTTGGAAAGCACAGGAATCCTCCCCAGAAGGTACCACTGCCTGCCCTTGGGCACAGGTTGTTACACAACAGGAGGCCTCACAAACTTCTCTTCCCATCGCTCACACAGAAACACGTGGAGTTACTGAGTGCAGACATTTCTATTTTGCTTTTTCCGGATGTTTTGCAGGAGTTGGAAGTGTCTCCTCCCTCTCTGCCCCACAGCTGGCACTCCTGCTCCCAACACACACATACACACACAGATTTTTCCTGTAAGTCATTTTCCACAGAGGAAAGAGCCTGTAGGACACAGGAGCTTATGGGATGACACTTCAGGGTTGCAAGCAGCACATTAATTTAGTAAAGGACAGTCAGGAGCACCACTGACAGAGGTTTCCCAAATCTTTCCCTGCTCATGATTTGTACCCATGAGCTGCCCAGAGACTCCACTTCTGCATGTTCAAGGCACTTTGGAAACGCAGCATAGAAAAGTTTTATAAAAAGTTTTACTTGGAAAACAAGGAAGAACAATGACATAACTGCAGACAACAATAATAAAATTAACAAAATGCTAATGGCTACCCATTGCTTTGTCCTTGTYGATATAAAAAGTGTAACATCAGATCCAGTGTACAAATACAAAAAAAATTGTGCATAATAAATGTACTATAATACTGTACATACAGCATAAACCGTTCAATGAGAATGAATTAAATATACCTATTTGTCTCCTGACTTGGAAGACAAAAGAATAAAGTTCTAAAGTTCTAGAGTCAGTGTATAAACCCTTCCCAGGGGCTGAATCACGAGCCAACGGTATCCCTGAAAATCAGCAGAGTCAGATATTCCCTTAAAGGGAGCCATTATTCATGGGACTGCTGGTTATGATAAACTAGGAGAAAAAAAACCACAACACATCAACCGAGCCAACGTTAAATCCACACCGAGTTCTTCCCATCTCCTGACTTGCTACTGGCACTGCTTTTGTTCGAGCCCGCTTTGGATTTCTTCCCTCTGGAACTGCTGGGGTTGTTTTGGTTGTTGTAAGCCTGGATGGCGAGGTCCAGGCGGTCCTGAGCCACTTTGATYTCCCTCTGCAGGATCTCCAGGTCGCTGGGAATGTTCCCCTCGCTGCTGCCGTACTGCTGTTCCTGAGCTATGTTGGCTTTGTTCTGCTTGTAGGCCATCTTGGCGTTGGACAGCTCCGTGCACTGCATCTGCTCCGGCTTCAGCGCGATGTTGTAGCCCGGGGGAGCCGAGGGCGTGTTCCAGGTGAAGGGGTAGTTAAAGGTCCCAGAGTCCACCAGCTCCTTCTTCTTGGCGTTCAGCGTGTCCCGGATGGTGCCGAAGCCCAAGTGCAGCATCTCCCAGACGTTGAGGAGCAGACACATGCAGCTCACCCCGTACATTATCAGCAGGAAAATGGTCTTTTCGGTCGGCCTGGAAATGAAACAATCGACGTTGTGCGGGCAGGGCTTCCTGCTGCACACAAACACGGGGCTCACCTGGAAGCCGTACAGGAAATACTGCCCCACCAGGAAGCCAACCTCAAACAGGGCCCTGGCCAGCAGCTGCAGGACGTAGATCCTCATGAGCCCGTCCTCGCGGATCTGCCGCCGGCCGTCGTGCTTGGCTTTGGCCGGGCTCTGCTTCTCCTTGCCCTCCCGCACGCTCTCCACTTCAATCTCCGGGTACATCATCGGGTCTTCCTCGTGGTCACCCTCAGCTTCCTCCAAGCCCCGGTGCTGCTTCCAGCGRATGGGCAAGCTCCTCCTCCTGGCCCTCCTGCTGGCCTCGCTGTGCTCCACCATGCGGGCGATCTTGTGGATGGCATAGCCCAAGTACAGCACGGAGGGGGTGGCCACGAGAATGATCTGGAACACCCAGAACCTGACGTGGGACAGGGGGGCGAAGGAGTCGTAGCAGACGTTCTCGCAGCCAGGCTGCTCCGTGTTGCACACAAACTTGCTCTGCTCGTCGTAGTAAATGGATTCTCCTCCCACGGCGATCAGGACGATCCGRAACACAATCAACACCGTCAGCCAGATTTTGCCAACGAAGGTTGAGTGGTTCTGGATCTCCTCTAACAGGCGGGTCAGAAAACTCCAACTCATGGTGGTCAAATGAGTTTATCTACAAAACAAACAGAAGCCCTGAATATTTATGAGTTCATCAGCTCGAGCCTGAATGGTTCAAACTCAACCAAGAGAGTCTGRAAACTCCAGATTTTACACCCAACACGCCTCCATGCTTGTGACCATCACCTGCTATCGGGATCCAGCTGCCAGAATTTGCTTGAAGATCCTACGTCTCCTAYGCAGGCTTTTGAGGAATCTGCTGTGAGAAAAAGCAGCAGTTCAGTATCATTTCATTGAAAAAAAGTGCTCCCAAAGCAACTTCCCAGCCCAAGAGAGAGACACAGCTGCTCTGCATGTCAAAGGCTGATAAAAACATTTAGAGTGGAAGCTGAAGACTCCAAAACACAGTGGATGGGAAGACRAGTGCCCATGAGATTTTTGGGTGCTGTTGGCCACATTCCACCACTGACAAGGGGATTTATTTTAATTTGTTAAAGCCTGGGCTGGGGATCTCAGCCACAGGAGACACTGTTCTGTCCAAGGGCAATACCTTAGCTGTCCTAACTCAGGAAGGGATGGCCCAGCCCACCTGTGATGCAAAGGCAGGACAGCCTGGTGGCCTGAGCAGTGTCACCCTACAAGGCCAGTCCATGGACAGGGCTGGGCCAAGGAACTTCTAATCATGCTCAAACCATCCTGTGGGTGGAATTGGCTCCAGCCCCTCTGGGAGGCCCAAAACCTTCCTCCTGGTCCAGAAAAGATCTCAGTGTGGATTTTGTGGTGAAAACCTGGCTAGAAAGAGTTACCTGTCAAAACTTTGAAGAGAGCTGCTCCACAGAAGTGAGAGGTGGGTGGGTGAGGGGAGAAGGGACAGTGCTGGCAGGAGCCGGGCGAGCGCCGGAACTGCCGGGGCTGGCCCCGCTCCCAGGCAGGCCTGGCACAGCTGCCAGAGGCAACTCTGCCAAATTCCAATGGCTGGGGCTCCCAGGTTGCCCAGAGAAGCTGTGGCTGCCCCTGGATCCCTGGAAGTTTTCAAGTGTTCAAGGATGGACGGGGCTTGGAGCCACCTGGGACAGTGGAAGGTGTCGCTGCCCGTGGCAGGGGTGGCACTGGAGGGGCTGCAAGGTCCCTTCCAACCCAAACCATTCCATGACTCCAGGAAAAATTTGCAATCCTAACAGTAAAAATCCCATCAGGCAAGACTTTGAACAAACAACAGCAACACTGCAGGACCTCCTGGAGCTCCAAGGAGTGAAACTGGTAAAGCACAGGAAGAACTGCTGGACACTGTTAAGAGCAACAGGGGATGAGGCATCTTGCAGAGCTTTGATGATGTCAAATATCAGTTTGTTAAAGATTATTAAAAGAAATTATTACATCAGAACATTTGGTGACAGATCCTGAACCCAGAACTGGACAAATCTCCAGCASTCTGATCTTAAAAGGGATTTATTCTTAACCTGAAGAAATTCCAGGAGACTGGAGGAAAACTCCATTTTTGGAACTATTCAACTTCTTCCACATAACTACAGAGTTGTTTATAGGCAAAATAATGAAATGTGAGGAGATGCAAGCAATGCAGGATTAAAGGATATAAATGTGATCTCCCCCTCTGGTGGAATTCAGTGTTCCACTGAAAAGCCATGAGCAGGGACATGGTGTGGATGGGCTGTGCAGAACATTTGATTTATCACTTCATGACAGTGAGAGAAAAAAAATAGCACAGGAGAGCATTAAAAAAGGCCATATTAAGTGATCAGAAGTAACAAAAGTCTTGACAAATGATTCCCACATTAGGTCAAAGACCAGTTCCATAATTACAGCAGTCCTGAAAATCCTTGGCAGCCAGGCTGCATCTTCCCAAGCTCAGCTGGGGAGTGGCTGCTGACAAAATGGGCCCATGGGACATGAGTTCACAGGCTGAGAACTGGAGATGAGAGATACCAGTGGCACAGGAAAACATGGATTGCTGGGGATTCACTGCCTGCACCACACTCAACTGCAGCTCAGGAGCAGCAGAGCAGGGTTTTGTAACAGGGGCAGAGGGTGCTGTGGGTGTCAGGTAACAGGGGCTGTGGGTGTCAGGTAACAGGGAAGGGAATGAGGCCCCTGAAGGATCAGGGTCTCAAGGAGAGCTGTTGATGTGCAGGTCATGGATGTGAGGCCTGGCAGTGTCACCTGCAGTCAGAGCCAGGGGGGTGACCTTACCTCCTTGTTAGCGAGACAGCCCTGGGCGCCCACGGCTGCATCCTTCAGCACTTGCTCCAGCATCAGAGAGTGGATACAGGAGGCTCAAAACCAGCTGAGGGATGGGGAGGATGCCTAAAAGCAAGTCATTGAGAGAGATCAATTTTAGTTGGGAAATATAGGAGGAAAATGAAAGTGAGTCCCAACAGCAACGAGTCGGGATCATGATGTGTCATCATCATCACCAATTAGGACAAAAATCCCCAGCCCTCAATCAGGCACACAGGCCACCTGCACTCATCCCTGAAGAAGGGCATGTTTCAATCAGATGTGTTCCATAGATAACAGCTATTAGAGGTGCATGCAATCCTCCCAGGGCTTCTATCCAAGCTCCTCTTCAACACAACCCTGCTGCCATCATTCCACAGAGCACTGGCTGAAAYAACACATTTTTAACAGGCAAAGAGAGCAGAGGCTCCAGTCCCAGTGCAGCCCCTTCCTGCAGCAGGGGCTCAGCACCCCCCTTTCAGAAAGGCACCCAAGTGCAGCTCTGCCACCCGAGTTGTGTGTCAGTGGGATGAGACAGTGCTTCACACACCCCACACTCTGCATTTCCCACTCGATTTGGAGTCCAGATGAGGGGCAGTGAGTCTGGGGTCCTGCATGTGCCTGAGAAGTCTCCAATGGGCAGCAAAGGCAGGTGAACCCCACATCTGGAACAGGTTAACAGAGGGGAGGAGCCCTAATCCCCCCTCCCACCACACTGCTCTGCCCATCTCACCCCCCTGGGCACCAACAGGACAGGCACATCCCCACTGACACCTCCTGATTCATCAACTGAAAAAGAGATAAAACCCAAAGGAGTTTAAGAGGTTAATTCTTATTCCCTGAAAATGTCAGGGCCACACTTTTCACTGAAAGTAAACTACTAAGAAAATTTGAAATTAATTAAACACTGTTGCCAATGTAAATTTGGAGGAACAGCAGGAACCAGCCTTTAAATTTTCATATACTGTCACATTCCTCAGCAGTTAAGGACAGGGAAGTTTGAAATGAGTGCAAATTTCASTAAGAGATTCTTTACTTTTGGACAAGCTGCTACCTCCCATCTAAGAAATTTCTTTAAGGTACATGCCAGCTTTTCACAGTGCATTTTCTACCTGCAGACAGGTGGCAACCACAACACAGGAAACRTTCTGGGGATTCCCAACCCGAATTCCACCAGTTGGATCAATGCACAGAGTGCCAGACCTATGTGCTGGGGTTTCCACAGCCCTGGGATGCAGGAGGATTTACCCAACCCGTGGTTAACAACCAGGACCTGCCAATTAGTGGCTCCTGGCTGKGGAGCTCTGAAGCTGCCCAAGAGCTGATTCTCTTCGCCAAGAAAGTGTCACTTTGTCCATTTAGTGCTAGTCCTGAGCAGAGCTGGGACAAACAYGGGAGGACCCCATGAGCAGGCAAAGGACTTCCTGGTCTTTGAGGAAATGTTTTGGTTCRAGCAAAATGACCAGCCATTAAATCTTGGAAAGGATCAACCCATCCAAATTAAGAGCAGTACAAATCCAAGAACTTGCAAGCGGAATTCCGGTGGTGTCCCCTCTGTCCTGTGGGATCAGCCAAGGTYAGAGGGGCACGTTGTGCCTGCCCAGCACCCAGACACATCCCAGTAACCTTCACCCAACRTACACCCGCGCTCCTGCAGCTGTTCTTTCTGGCAACATTTAACTCAATAATTTTCCAATGTTTGAAAGGAAAGTCTATGGACACTGACACGCATCTGAGGAAGGCAGAATGTCAGCAATTTCAGCTAATTTAAGTCATGCCAGAAAGTGCATTTGAGAGAGACTTTCATTCCTTGTATTTGTCATAAGTTCATTCCAGCACTTCCAGCGGAGGAGGCTCCTCGGAGCGGGCAGATCCATGATGAAATATCAGGAGGCTTATGCCTGACAGCAGGCTGGCTCCTGAATTAAAGCTCTGCAGGCACTGACAWCCAGACAGAATGAAGAAGAATTTGGAGCAGGTTCATGGGAAAAAAAGAAATCAGCTTCAGGTGAAGAATTTCTGGAGTTACCACGGCTGTTGTTCACATACAGCCAGGGAATGGCCCCTCAGGTGTGCCCCCTTCTCTACCCAGCCCATGGGGGGTTGGCTATGAATTTGAACATTTTAACATTTAAAATTTCACCTCCTTTCAGCTTTCTCCTCAAACAGTGATGACCTCTTGCCACCCAGGGTGGGAAGAATCGCCCTGTGGAGCAGCAGTTACTGTAAAATGCTCAAAATGCTGCCCTTGGATGGGACAGCTGAGGTGTGGCAGGGGCAGCAGTGGGGCAGGAGGAGGCTGCAGTGCTCCAGCAGTGCCACCATTCCCCCAAGATGGAGGGTCCTGCAGGGCAGCACAGCCACAGCAGCTGGGTGTCAGGGCAGCCTCATTCCGGGCTGTCAGATCCCAAACACCTTCGGAACCATCTCCTGCCCTTGTGTCAGCACGGACTGGGCCCAGCCCAGGACAAACTGGAGCCCCTTGGCTCAGCCCAGTACAAACTAGAGCCCCTTAGCTCCAGCCCAGTACAAACTGGAGCCCCTTAGATCCAGCCCAGTACAAACTGGAGCCCCTTGGCTCAGCCCAGGACAAACTGGACCCCCTTGGCTCAGCCCAGTACAAACTGGAGCCCCTTGGCTCAGCCCAGTACAAACTGGAGCCCCTTAGATCCAGCCCAGTACAAACTGGAGCCCCTTGGCTCCAGCCCAGTACAAACTGGAGCCCCTTGGCTCAGCCCAGTACAAACTGGAGCCCCTGAGATCCAGCCCAGTACAAACTGGAGCCCCTTGGCTCAGCCCAGTACAAACTGGAGCCCCTTGGCTCCAGCCCAGTACAAACTGGAGCCCCTTGGCTCAGCCCAGTACAAACTGGAGCCCCTTGGTTCAGCCCAGTACAAACTGGAGCCCCTTGGTTCAGCCCAGTACAAACTGGAGCCCCATGGCTCCAGCCCAGTACAAACTGGCAGCTGCAGCCCAAAGCACCTGTGCAGGGAGTGCTGGTTTGGCACAAGGCAGCCTGTGAGGAGCATGGAGCTGGGCTGGATGACCCGTGTGGATCCCATCCAATCCAAGCTCTTCCTGTGATATTTTTATGGTACCAGGACTCATTTCATGTCATTCCATCAGTGACAGAAGAGGGGCTGGGCACAGGCTCAGCATGTCCAGGGATGGCACCAAGCAGGGAAAGGATGCCATTCCCAGGGATCCTGACAGCCTGGAGGAGCAGGCCCATGGGAACCTTGTGAACTTCAACAAGGCCAACTGCAGGGTCCTGGATCTGGGCTGGGGCAATCCCCAACAGCAGCTCAGGGTGGGTGGATGGAGAGAAACCCTGCAGGGAAGGACCTGGGCATTCTGGAGGATGAAGAACAGGACATGAACCAGCAACAGTCCAGAAATCCAAGGGCTGCAGCCAAAGCAGTGTGGGCAGCAGGCAAGGGGAGAATTCTCTGGAGCCCCCAGCATGGGACAGACATGGAGCTGCTGGAGGGAGTGCACAGAGATGCTCCAAGGGCTGCAGCACCTCTGCTATGGAGAGGCTGGGACCATAGGGGTTGTTCAGCACGGACATCTTGTGACCTTTCTGTATAAATGGAGCTTGTAAGAAAAATGGGGACATTTTATCAAAGCCTGCAGTGACAGGAGAAGGGACAATACTTTTAAACTATGAGCAAGAAGGGTTAGACACATTAGAGGTATTTTACCATGAGGCCCTGGCACAGGGTGCCCAGAGCTGCTGTGGCTGCCCCTGGATCCCTGGAAGTGTCCAAGGCCAGGTTGGATGGAGCTTGGTCTATGCAAGGTGTCCCTGCCCCTTTGATGGCAGGGAGTGATGGAGGGTCCCAATATTTCCATATTTTACAGCATCTCCTCAGACAAGGTTTCTTTGCAGGCTTCGTAGCCTCGAGGCAGTTGTAAAGGAGAATTAATATATCTACACAAGACTTTCTTCCTCCCTAAATTATGCCTTCCCAGGTCATGCTAATGAAATTTGATTAATTTATTAATGATTTATTTGTTTTGTTTTGTTTTGTTTTGTTTTTAAGCAGTTTAAAAAGACATGCTGAGCAGGAAAAAAAAAAGAAAAAATGCTTGGCAATTCTGTTGTTAATCAAAAGAGGTTTCATGCTGCATGAAAGTGAAATTGGGCCTACAAGCTAATTAAAATAGTATTTGAATTAGGATGAATGAATAATTAGCATTATTCATTCAGGCCTCATTTACATTGAAAAGTAAGAAATTACATGATTTACAAGTACTTTTGAGGAAGCAGAGGGGTTCTTTTTTTTTTTTTTTTAACTTGGAAAACAAGTAAGACTTTACTGCTCAAGAAAGCAGAGAGCTGTGGCCAGACCCAGCACTGGAATGGTCCCAACACATCCCAAATCCTGGTGAGCCTGGTGCTGATGCCACCTGCATTCCCTGAGCAGCAATTCCAGTGTCCATTCTCCTGAGTGACACAAGGCCAGGGATGTGGGGATATCCCTGGGATAACACAACTCACAGCTATCACCCTTCTATCCCCTGTGAAGGAAGTGGGCTCAATCACCACCAATTTTMCTCCTATTTTCAGCAATCAAGATGAAAAGGAGTAAGAGAAGTGCACGGAATTTTATTTTTAATCTTACAGAATACTTGAGAAGGAAAAGGCTGGGACTTTTTGGAGAGCACACAGTGCTCTTTCAAATAAATCCTCTGTCATCTGGCAGGGCTCACGTGGCAACGGCAGAGAATGGTTTGGAAAAAGCCACAATGTCAATGTCAATTTGGAAACCATTTCTGAATGGTGCCTTCCAATCCCAGGCATKCTAACAAGGCTCTGCTGATTCCCAGACCAACCCCCCGAGACTGCAAAACCCCACGCTGAATTCTGAGACCACAGATCCCATGTGGGMTATAAATAGAACAGGAAAATATGGGTAAGAGGTAGGGATATAATAAGATCCTTGCGCTGTCAAAAAAATGAAGATGTCAAGTACGAATCTTTTTGAAAATCAACACAAACCCACCCGAGCATTCAGTTTACAGATAAACTGGAATTTGCAGCTAAGACATGAACCTCCGCTCGCCTCGCCGTGCCCTCTAGGTACTGCTAACATGGGAAGCCAAGTGACAATTTTAGCAACACTCCCCCGCAGTGACAAAATCCAAATGAAATCACGACGTGTTTGGTGCTGGCCCAAAGCAGCTTTTCCTGCACCCAGAGCAGCAGTGCTGCTGCAGGAGGCAGCGTGTGCAGGGCAGGCACCCCCAGCGCCACACTGGGCTCTGCCCTAACAGCACGAGGAGCTGAGCCTGACTCGAGTTCATCTGAGAGCAGCAGCCTGCAGTGACAACAGGAAAATGGAGGCTGGGCTGTACAGTCTCTGTCACCTCAGGAGATTTTTGGAGGCCCATCGTGGGGTCTGTGTCAGCCTGAATCCCTTCACACGCGCTCAGCAATCAGCATCCCTTGCAAAGGACATGAATGAGGTGTTTCAGCTCATGCACTGGGAGAATGAGCTCCCAATCTGGCACTTCTTGTAGCCCAACACCAGCCTGAGGCTGCTCCTCACACCCTGCAGATGCCAGGTATGAGAGGCAGAAGGAGCCCCAGGTGATGCCAGCACCGTGGTGATGTGAAATGCGATCAAGGAGGAAACAAAGTGTTAAGACTTTTGTGCTGCTCCAGGCTGCACTGAAACCCCAGCTCCCCAGGCAGCCTGGGCCACACCAACACCAACCCTGGGGAGCAGCACAGGGCTGGCACTGGAGCCTGCAGCAGAACGAATTCCCTCCTTCACAATCTGCTGGCAGGTGAGGAATAATCCAGCAAGGAAGAGCTACGGGAGCACAGAAGCAACCCAGTGTTTACTCCACCAGCTCTCCTCCTCTCCTCCAGCCTCACACATCTCACAGCTCTTCTCCAGCACAGTTTAACCCCACTGAGCCTGGATGGTTTGAGCAGCTCCCATAGGAACTGGGCTCCTGCAGCACTGGCAGGTCCAGCAAGACCCAGCAGGCCCTGCCTGCTCTTGGCCCTGGTGCTGCTGTGCTTGTTCCTCTGTGCAGAGGAGCCAGTAAAGCACAGGAAWGCTTGCCCTGTGTAATTCAGCTGGATGTTGAAAACAAGGAATTACAGGGTAGGTAAAAGACAATTTTATATATTTTTTAAAGAATGTTACTCTGAAGTTCAAGCCATACTAGAGAAAACACCCAACACTGCTGTTCTGAGATCAAGACCAAGTGTTTAACCAAATCCTGAGCTCCTGGACTGCCAGCCCAGGCTGTCTGCAGACAACAGGGCTGGGGACTGATACCCTTAAAATCCAAAGATCTGGAGGGCATCCTTCAGAAAGACTGTTCCTACCAGCTGAAATGGCCATCAGACTGGGTGAGCATGGCCTCAGTGGACTCAGGTGTACAGAACACTCCTGAGTGACAGCTGTCAATCCCCATCCTCCCACACCAGGATCCTGCAGGCTTTTCCATGAGGTGATCACACACAGTCAGCACTCAYCTCCCAAACACCAGAGTTCTCCTTCCTAGGAGCAGCTCGTGCATCCATCTGATGAGCACCACGTGCTCCTCAGCTCAGGGCTACTRAACCCTGGCTCAGATGTACAATGTGCTACCTCTTGACAAAACATGAGACCAAACACCCCAACACTGACTGGCCTGAGGCTGTGACAGCCCCTTTCTAAAGACAGAGCTTTACTTCAGTCACTTCTGAAGGTGCTTAACCCCTAAGTTCCCTTGTACCAAATGCATCACTTTCAGAAATGTGCAGTGTCCTGATAACTGGTACATGTTTTACATCCCAAAGCAGGGTCAACCAGAGCAGGTTGTGTACAGCCAGGCTTTAAATACCTCCAAGGCTGGAGACACCACAAGCTCTCTGGACAGCCTGATCCTATTAAACACCTCCAGAAACAGAGACCCCACAAGCATTGAAAAGTCAGATTGGGCAGCCTCACCCTACATCTGATCACGCTCACAGTAAAAAAAGCTTTTCTTATATTTAAGTGGAATTTTCTGTGTATCAGTTTTGCATCACCATTCCCTGGGTACCATGGAGAATAGTCTGGGCAACAGCAACAGGAGCAAAGCAATTCAGCAATTTTTCCTGTAAGAATGAACATTATAGAGAGGGGACAAATAGCAGGGACTTGAGCCACACAAGAAAGTGAAATTGTGGCCCAAGATCCTTCCCCCTGCCAGTGTGGGACAACTGCCACACAGTGCTCTTTGTACTGACATAACACAATACATTATTAAAATATTAAAAATATTGTACTGCTGCCTATTGAGAACTGTGTTCCCAGCAGTTATTTTAACAAATATGGCAAAAGGAAGGGGTGAGCAGGGCCCAGACAATGCAAACCCACCTGTGACACCCAGGGAACAGCCCAGACAGTGCAAACCCACCTGTGACACCCAGGGAACAGCCCAGACAATGCANATATTGTACTGCTGCCTATTGAGAACTGTGTTCCCAGCAGTTATTTTAACAAATATGGCAAAAGGAAGGGGTGAGCAGGGCCCAGACAATGCAAAACCCACCTGTGACACCCAGGGAAGAGCCCAGACAATGCAAAACCCACCTGTGACACCCAGGGAATGGCCCAGACAATGCAAACCCACCTGTGACACCGGGGGGTGAGCCCAGACAATGCAAACCCACCTGTGACACCCAGGGGTGAGCCCAGACAATGCAACCCCACCTGTGACACCCAGGGAATGGCCCAGGCAATGCAAACCCACCTGTGACACCCAGGGAATGGCCCAGACAATGCAAACCCACCTGTGACACCCAGGGAACAGCTCAGACAATGCAACCCTACCTGTGACACCCAGGGAATAGCCCAGGCAATGCAAACCCACCTGTGACACCCAGGGAATAGCCCAGGCAATGCAAACCCACCTGTGACACCCAGGGAACAGCCCAGGCAATGCAAACCCACCTGTGACACCCAGAGAACAGCAGCTCCTGGGCCCACCCGAGCCCTCAGCCTACGACCCCAAGCACTGCAGCAAGGCAGGAAGGAACAATCCTGTTTCCCCACAAGGGTCCAAAGGGAAGGACACACAGAAGCTCTGAGTGTGGCATCCCCAGGAAGCACTGAGGGACAGGCACTGCTGGGGAGCAGGAGCCTTTGGACAGGCTGCAGCATCCATGCACTTACCTGGATCCCTCCAGCTCTCTGGCAGCGAGGTCTGGGGAAGGCCCTCCTCACTCCCATACCCTTCCAGTCAGGCATCAGAGAGACTCCCCTGCCTTGATGTGATTAGTGATTCAAAGAACCACAACACCCCTTTAACTACACACCCGATTCCACTGCAGCCAACAGCTCCACAGCATTTCCCCACCGGGCTCCTCCTCTGTGCTCAGAGGGATGAGTGTCAAAAGAAAATGACACACTGGAGGCAGCTGACCCAAATATCACTCTCACGGCCATTTCAGGAAAGGAGAGAGAAGCCAAAAGAGAGCAATTCTGTCGGCTCCTGTACATCAAAATCCAAGGCTCTCACCTGGCTGAGCAGGAGGCAATCGGATGGGGATGAACTCCTAATGCTCCCACCTCCATCTTATGACAGTCAAGAGAAACTACGACAGTGTTTGCTTCATAGATAAGCCTCAAAAACTACCATGAACAGCTTGGAAATGAAACAGATACCACACACCCCGACACAGTCTGCCACAACGTCCCCAGTCACCAATCCTGCAACATGGCAGCTGCTTCTCTGTGACCCACATTCAAAAAAGAGTCAGCTCTGTCTGGTCTAGTGGGAGCCACTGCCTCAGCCTACACCAAATCCACATCACCTTT
Organism: Alauda arvensis; assembly: GCA_902810485.1. Classification (NCBI taxonomy): domain Eukaryota; kingdom Metazoa; phylum Chordata; class Aves; order Passeriformes; family Alaudidae; genus Alauda; species Alauda arvensis. The sequence continues at coordinate 348,623 of CADDXX010000565.1, forward strand.
TCTACAACAGCAGCTCTGCAGAGAGGGAAGGGTGTTCAGAGGCAGAGGAGGACATCGCAAACCAAAGCCTCGCCACTGCAAACCCCCTCTGCAACCCATGCAGGTGCTTTCAGGCCACCCAGCACTTGGAACAGCTCTGCTAAACTGTTCCTGTGCTGGGACACAGCAGCAGAGAGCCTTGCAGCCCCCTGACTTCAACCAGCTCTGCATCTCCCCAGGTGGAGAGCACCAAGCTGAGCAGGACAGCAGCTGTGCCAAATGGCACAGCAATCCATGATGGTGTKGGGATGGACAGCCAAGGACAGCACCTTGGCAGAGAACAGGTCCTCAACAAGCTCTACTGCTGCTTCAGCTTCTCCCAAGTGCTACTAAACCACAGAAACAGCTGAAGAGTTCTGTTTCAATAAAGTTGGTTTTACACACAGTTTATTCTGAGGCAAGGAGCAGAGTAAGGCAGCAGATTGCCATACTGGCATTAAAATGTTACTCCAGCTTGAGTTCAACAGGAGTCTTAGCAGCTTTATTTTGCCAAGGATAAAATTTAGAATATAAATATGCACATAGATTCACTAAGTGACTTATTTGTTGAAAAAAAAAATTTCCTGTAATGAAATAAGAAACATAAAACTGYCCTTTTCTGAAGGACTTGAATACTTTGAGATCCCCTAGGGAAGAGACCTGAAGCACTGATGAACTCCCTRTGCTCCATCACTCCAGCTGGGAAACACACACACACCAACTGGGGCTTTTCCCCCTGAGAACAGCTGGAAATAACTGCTGCTTTATGAAAGGAGGCCAGGAGCCCTTTCCCCAGTGCCAGGCATGCTGCACCAAGCACAGAGTGGCAGACGGGTCAGTTTTTCCACCTGACTGGTTTCCCTGGCCAAGGATTTTATCTGACTTATTATCAACACAGATTGGGACAATTAGCAGCAAAATGAAGGCAGAGCAGCCTCCCCAGTGCTGAAGTCAGGCAGGAGACTTGACAGGGGAGCACCAAGGGGACAGGGGATGGTGTGCACTGTGTTGTGGGGCTGCTGGACACAGGAAAAACCCACTGAGACMCTGCAGCCACAACCACAGCCAGGGTGACAGTGCCAAGCTTCCCCCACCTTATCTCCAAGCTTCCAAGATGTTAGGAGGCTGGTGACATCTTGCTAGTCACTGAGTGAACTTCATGTTTGCTCTGTAATGTTTTTTTCCACTCCAAGCAGGAACCAGCAGATGACCTCTGTTTGGCATGACCCGGGAATGCCCAAGGGTTGGGCCACTTCCTAACAGAGCCCAGCAGGTCTGCTTGGAAAACATTCTTAATAACAAGGGTCATTGAGCATCTGCTGTGTGCCAGCTCCTTCACTCTCACAAAGGGGAATGAGCTGCAGATAAGATCACTCCTGATAAGGAACTSTTTGGTGGATTGTCTCATTAAGGCATTTGTACCCACTCTGCCAAACAGCCACAGACTGGTTTGGGTTGGAAGGGACTTTACAGCCCATCTTGTTCCTCCCCATGCCATGGCAGGGACACCTCCCACTGTCCCAGGCTGCTCCAAGCCCCATCCAACCTRGCCRTGGACACTTCCAGGGATCCAGGGGCAGCCACAGCTTCTCTGGACATCCTGTGCCAGAGCCTTACCACKCTYATGGTAAAATATTCATTCYAATGTCCCATCTAACCCKGCCTTCTCTCAGTTTAAAAGTGYTRTCCCTTGTCCTGTCACYAGAGRCCCTGGYAAAAATTCCCCATTTTTCTTCKAAGCCCCTTTATAACATRAAAAGCCACAGTAAGGTGTCCTCAGAGCCTTCTCTTCTCCAGCTGAACACCCCCAGCTCTGCCAGCCCATCTCCAGAGCAGAGCTGTTCCAGCCCTCATTCCCACTTCAGATTCCCACCTGCACCTTGACAGAGTCTCCCTGCAGAAAGCCACCACCAGGAACAGGCTCAGCTTTGATGTCACTAAAAGAGGTGACAAATCCATCCAGGGTGACTCCTTTACACACAACTCCCAGCACCAGGAACAGCTCCAGGCTCTTTGCCAGCCCTTTCCCCTGGGACTCACTGGGAAACTGGTTCCCAGTGCAAGGACTGGAGGRGAGGTTACASAGCAAAGCCAAAGTGAGGMGTCACAGCAGGGAGGGCTGSATGGATTCACCAAGGGGTKAATGGAGCGTGGAGATGGAGCCTGGCCTGGGCACAGCCATTCCTAAAATCGCCTTGGGACAGGGGAGCAACTGCCAGGTCAACTCTGCAAGAGAGGGGTTGTGAAGAAAATCCTGYAATTCTCCAAACCCAACATTCACACAGGATTAATTACACAGRGCAGAATTAGTGGGCATTGATTATCTGTACAAATACAATAAACCAGGGGAAAAGTCAGCATGGCTTCTGGAAGGGCACCTCCAGCCCCACACAGGGCTCCAGATCTCCTGGGTTTTAACCTCTGCAGTCTCTCTCATCTAAGGCTTCCTGCAGGGATCCCAAAAGGCCACTGGGAAAGGGACTGTCCCTGTATGGAGACAASTGGGTGGGAGACAAGGGAATAGGAGTAAACAGTCATTTCCTGCAAGGGAGGGAAATGAGAGCAGGGGTCACAGGGAGAGGCTGGGACCTGTGCCAGGCTAGGACACTGTCTGCATGTGACCCAGGATCCTGATGGAAATATTCAACAGAGGTGGAAAAGCAACCATGAAGAGCAGCACAGGGACCATATGAGTCTATGCAACCTGGAAATAAAATGGCAGATGGAATTCCACATGGATAAAGTGGTGCATACATTGAATTAAAAAAAAATAAATCTCAATTTCACCTAAAAATAGATACGCCCTGAGATGGCCTCAGCAAGCTGGAGGTCTTGGGGCTGTCAGGCTGCTCTGTGAATGCTCTGGCACTGCTCAGCACAGCCCCAACACAGCATTTCACCAGGGTCAGAGGACAAGCACACCCAGCACACGCTGCCGTGCCACCATGTGCCTGTGACATGCATCTATGGCACGCGGCTCTGGTCACTCTGCCATGGCTCACCCAGGGTGTGTGGCTCTGGTCACTCTGCCATGTCCCCCTGAGTGCCCATGGCTCACCCAGGGTGTGTGGCTCTGGTCACTCTGCCATGTCCCCCTGAGTGTCCATGGCTCACCCAGGGTGTGTGGCTCTGGTCACTCTGCCATGTCCCCTGAGTGCCCATGGCTCACCCATGGTGTGTGTGGCTCTGGTCACTCTGCCATGGCTCACCCATGGTGTGTGGCTCTGGTCACTCTGCAATGTCCCCAAGTGCCCATGGCTCACCCAGGGTGTGGCTCTGGTCACTCTGGCCAGTTCCTATCATGGGAACAGAGGAGAACAGAAGGAGCTTGGAGAAGAGGTTGGAGTGGCTGGTGGGGGAAGGACAGTGAAAAAAAGCAAAAAGGCTGAGGGGGGAAACAGGCAGGGAGCTGTGACACCTGGAGTAGCTGTGACACCTGCAGCAGCCTGGAGAAGGAAAAGCCCTCAAGAACTGAAGGCCAGAGCAGTGCCTCAGGCAAGGGCAGGTCTGTAGGCACAAAGCAGTCACATGTTGAGAGAGTCCAGAGCTTCTCCCATGCTCTGCTGCAGCCCTGACATGGGACAGGTCAGAAACAGGACTCTGGAGCAGGGRAGATCCCATCTGATCCATGTGGCTGCTCCAAAGGAGCCAGCAGTGAGAGGCTCCGAGGTGCTGGGGAAAAAGCCCCTCCCCAGCTGAAAGAGAGGCACCAGCAGATGCCAAAGGGAGCAGAACTGGTACATGGGGCTGTTGATCACTGCTCAGTTGCAGCCCCTGGAATGCTGCATGTGCCAGACAACCCCAGGCAATGGGAACACCTGAAGGGCAGTGATGATTTATTTCTGTCCACGGYTCTCCAGCACAGCCCTCCAGGGAATGGGATTCTGCAGACACCCGGATCAATATGGCTTGGTCACAGATTGCAAAGAGAGCAAGAGCAGAGAGGAATACAAACCAAGCTGGGCACAGCACTGAGGAGGAGGCTCCAAGGCAGCTCCAGAAGGAGCAAAGACTTCACGCGAAGCAAGGAATAAAGATAATTTCCATATGGCTCTGTGGAAGATCACCGTGTGCTTCCTCCCAAACACTTCCATTTTATTTTGCTTTATAATACCTCAGGAATCACAGTTTTCATCATGAAAATTCTTCTCATTTCAAAATAGTTTAACTCCGTATCTGAGCAGCAGCTGAGTAATTCCTGCAAATGAATCTGCTGCAAGTAAAATTCAGTAATTTCTCAACTAATTCAATGTTTACCATAAGAATCAGGAAATTTTTAGGTTTTTAGGAGGACATGCCGCATGCAGGGCAGGACACCTGCAAGACACATTAGGAACTTTAACTATTTTCATTTCATGCCACTAAAAAATGTACTGACACCAAGGCCAGCCCTATGTGCACAACCTACACCCACCCCCTTGCCTGCCTACAGACACATCTCTAACCTTAGGACTATGCAGCACYGGGTGTCATCTCTGTCCCTGAATCCACAGCAGAGCCAGGCTTCCAGGAGTTAACAAAGAGTCCAAACTCCCCCTCAAGGGAACATGGGCACACACAAGACATACAATCACCCTTCCAGGCTCCTGACTATTTTAAGCATGAGMGAGATACAGAACTTCCCAGGCGATGGTTCGTTCCCGGTCTGGCAGGGCTGCACCACTCACATTGGGATGTCACCACAGGCAGCAGTTCTGTCCCCTGCTGCCACCAGCATCATCCCTCATCCTGCAGGAGCTGCATTCCCGAGGCACTCCACAGCCAGAACCATGTCTGGAGCCAGAAGTCAATCTTCTRCATTCCTTCATCAGAAAAGCAGAGTGGACAGAAGCATCCCCAGGACGTGGCACTTTTCAGGAAGATTTTGGGGATGCTCAGAGGAGAGGGAATGCTGTGCACAGCCACCTACAAGGCAAACACTGCAGCCCAGGACTGCAGATTAACAGCTGAGTGGGACACCAGAGTGGGGACTCCATGGAAAATAATCAAATGCAGTTGTCAGCCTCCTCCAGCRGCACCGACTGCGACATTCGGGCTGGAAAGGACGCGAGGCACAATCTGCTGGTCATCCATATGGATGCCTCCCTCCCTCCCTCCTTCAATCCTCCTCAGCATCTCAATCGAGGTCAGGCACGCACACTCACACTCGTTTTCTGACAAATTTGTAACTAAAAAGCTGGAACTAATAACTGTAAGAGCCCAAAGCTGGTTTCRTGGGCTTGTTTAGGCAAAAACGCTGGCTGACTCCACCGATTTCCATCTAGGCAAGGTAATAGGGAGAAATCCCTCACTCCCGTGTAAAAATGTAAATCCCAGCTCAGTGAGTCACTTAAGCACATGCCTAATGCAAAGCTTGAAACAAATCCTGCTAATAATCCGGGCTGCTTGCTTATTTACAGCTAGGCATGGCTTAAGTACCTGGATGATGTGGAAATACCCCCGAGCCCCCAGAATAGAGCCCAAACCAGGCTGGTCTGGGAATTAATCACAGTGGTATGAGCAGAACTGCTAATMTGAACTGGGGAAGGACTGTGTGTGTGTGTGCTGAAGCATCTGTTCAAGTTTAGGCATATAAAACATTTTTCAGCCCAATGACTCCAGAGGGAAATGCCTCATACATCAGCTCATCTGACTCAATTTTTCCATCACATTTCCTTTAATACAGTTTTGTCCATAAATACACTATTTTCTTTCCCCAAATATAGATTTTTATTTATAGCCAGAAAACCTTGTAACTTGTGTTATTGCTTAAAGCCCTGGGTTCCACTTTGAAATGGAATCACGTTCTTCCTTGAAACAGAATCACAGAGGAATTACTGGCCAGTWCTGAGGTATGAAACCAAGTTCTCTATGTTTGCAGAAGGAAAAGGGATTCCTTTTTGCTCCCATATTTGCCATTCTCAGTATTTCCTTCACCAGGAATCACCAGTAAGATCCCAACTGCCCACACATTGCATATGCCAATTATCCCACACCACATCCAGGAACCTTCCCTTTAAATCTTCATTTTGCACCAAAACAAAGCCAAGTTCTTAAAAATCTCAACCAGATCTTCCACAGTCCTGAATTTGAGGAGAGCTGTGCGTCACTACCCGAGCAGCAATAACAGTTCATATTTATGGTATGAGGAGGACAGAAAAGGAAATGTTAACACTGGCCTTTCCCCTCCAAGGAGCATTTCAGAGATAAATTCCTTTTTGTAGCTGTTAATTGAAGCAACCAGCCTCCCAAAACCAGGACCAAGCATGGGCAGTGAATGGGAAATTCGGTGATTTTGACATTTTCAAAACACGGGTTTTGCCAAGAGTGGAATTTACACATTGAGCAATTCTGAACAAAGCAAGTGAAATGTGATTTAATACAATTTGACCATTCTTAACCTYAACTYGAGTCAATAAAAAGCACAGYCTGTTATTCCATGGCACAAGCACGGGACARTGGAATTGCACCCCTGCTGCTCACGGGAAGTGCCGAGACCAGCTGGAAACACTGATAAATGCCAGGGGCTTCTGCAATAAAACCTTCACTCCCTTCCCAAAGCAGAGGTGGCCGTGCAGCCACCCGTGAGGGGCTGGCAGAGGGTCCAGGGACCATCTGTGACTCAGGAGTCTCCCTACCTGCTGGGCAGGAATGTGCTTCCCTGCACAGGTCAGCAAGGGACAAAGCAGAGCCACCATARAAATCAGGGAATAGCAACGGAACTTTTTAAAAAGGCAATAATTTGCTTCCTATTAAGCAGATTAAAAATACATAAATCTGGAGCACAAGTCAACTCYGTGGAGTGGCAGCACAGAACACAAAGGCTGGAAGCAGGGTGGGAGCAAAGGATCACCTTCCCCCTAATGAGGCAGCAGTGCCCATCCCCCGGGAGCGACAACAAAAGGGTCCATTGTTTATCCACGAGGTTGCACTGCAAGTGTTTAATGATTGCCACCCTTGTCCGAGTTTTYCTGGGGTTCAGGGAATCCTGTCCCAGCAGGAAGGGTGAGGCACGAAAGAGGTACCTYGTACAAGGCAAAGCTCCCTGTGATTTCCATGTCTAAAAAACGTGCTGGAAATCTGAAGTGGGAAAAGGAAAGATCCACAAGATCAGCCCCCTCTCCCCAGCTCCATGCTGGTGATGAGGCTGCAGCCTGATTTCTGAGAATCACAGAATATCCTCAGCTGGAAAAGACCCATAARGATCATCCAAGTCCATCTCCTGATTCCCTCACTTCTCAGCCAGCAGCCCCTTGCAGGTGCCAATGACCCCAAACCACCTGAATTCACCCAGCAAGCAGGGTCTGCCTGGGCTCACACACTCTGTGGTGCTCCAGCCCTCCATGGAAAGCTCAGCATTCCATAAGGACTGCTCCCTCTCTGGCATCACAGCTGGGTCAGGACCAAGGCATCAGCAGCACCACCGAGCCCTTGTGGCTCTGGATTCCCCAGCTCCCCAGAGAAGCACCAAGGCACTGGATTTTCAGTGRCCCAGTCCATAACACACCTAAGGAMGGCASCTTCTGGATTATCCWGCTCCTAACTGGGTGTTCCTAGGCTGCTCTGYTGGTCCTAAGTGGCTGCATCACACCTAGGTACAACCTCAGACACTGGATCTCATCCTTTCCTTGGCAAAAGTGGTGGACGAGGAAAGTTTGGGGATTTTTTTTTTGACTCACAGGAGTTGCTGGCAGTCAGCAAATTACTAAATCAACAAATTCAGGTGTTAAAATCCATCACAAACTCTCAATCAGTGATTAAATTTCACAGTTTATGAGAAATTTTTCTTGTTAACTCTAGAACCATCCAAACCCAGAAAAGACTTTAACATAAAGTTTCACCTAAGCAATAGAATTTCCACAACAATTGCCTTTAAAACCACAGAATTCTTTTGAAAAACTGTGCCTATAATTAAAACTCTCCAGGGTGYACCAAAATCTTGGCTAAATTCTTAAAACTGGTCTCAATTTGCCCAGCATCTGGGTTTTAACTTTCCTCCCACCAAGGTCTGGAACCTCTGGAATTCCTCACCTTCCACGCATTCCCAACCCTCTTGGGGCTCCTCTCTGCCTTGTTCAAAGCAAGCGCTGTGCTCYCAGTCCTTGACTCAAAATTCCCAGTTATTTCCCAGTATTTGCATCACTTGCAYGTTATCTGGGATGAGCTGGCTGTTTGCTTTGAAGTGAAGGGCAAAAATAGCCCCCAATGAAGGGCTAAGGATGGAACACATCAATAAAAGACGTATTTCATGACAATTCCTTGTCTAGAAGCAACCTGTGAGTTGCTTTAAAAAACCCCAAAATTGTAATATTGTTGTATAAATTAAGAAAACGCTTAGATTTGTAAATGGAAATGTTTTTATTAGYAATAACCCAATAGTTCCCTCCACCAATGGTAGGACAAACTTACAAACTCTGGTCTAAAAGCACTAAAAGCAGTCAGACCCTTTGGTAAGGGAAGAGCCTGTAAAATGTTTTTAATAATGCTAATCACTCAAACTGATCCAAACCTTGATAAACCCATTTCAAAGGGACAAGAGGYGCTGGGTGACAAACCCAAGGAGCAGCTGGTCGTGTTTCCAACACAGTTCAAAAAACAGAGACACTCTTGTAAGACAAGTTTCCTGTGATGTGACACCTCCAAAGGGACATGTCACCGAGCTCCTGCTCTGCCCCATGTGCCAGCATTTCAACTTGAAAATGTCAGACAATTCCGGATTCTGGAGAAATCCCCTGCAAAGGGCTCATCTCATTGAAGGAGCCAGAGAAAGGCTCTCGCAGGGCAGACCCCAGCCCAGCCCCAGCCCCTCAGCCCTTACCTGGCCGCCTCGGTGCCCGCAGACATGGTGAGAGCCCCGGCCAGCGCCGGCACAGCCCACACTGCCACTGCTGCACCTCGGTGTCACTGAGGACCAGCCCCTCGCTGGAGCTCTCGGCGCATTCGCCAGMCACCAAAACGTGTGACAGCTCAGCCCACCCCCGCGGAGCCCCACCAGTGACCACTGAGCTCCATCCCCGCYGCTCCCCGCGGCTGCGGAAGCGCCGGAGTTAAAGCAAGCACTGCTGGAAATGCAGGACTTTCCCTCGGAGTCAAACGGCACAGGAAGGCTCAAATTCCCTTTTAAAACTCCTTACCTATCCCGCTTCCCAGCGCCGAGCTGAGCTGTTCCCTCAGGAAAGCACAGGCACAACTTTGGAACAGACTTGGGAAGTACCAAAAATACAGAGAAGGGGACCTTGCATTTTCCTAAACACGAGTCCTGACAGAAAACAGCAACTTTCTCCCTTAAATGATCTGAAAAAAGGAGGGTTTGGAAACTGCACTGACAGCTGGTTCATTGARCATCCCCAGGACACAGATTTCTAACAGGAAGCGACAGTTTGGGGTTTTTCTTAACCAATTATCCTTGACTTAGAGCAGGCAGGAGACATGGAAATAACAATGAGCGGTCTGTCAGAGAGAAGGGTTTTGATCTCGCTCTCATTTCCAAATACCAACCAAACACCCAATGAAAAATTAGAACCCAGTGGTACCAACTGTTGCTCCAGAATCCATATGGTACATSCATGCCCTAATTAATCCCTATGAACTATCTCCTATTTGTAATTAATTTGACGGTGGAATAAAATCAGCACTTCACTGGGAAGCAAGGTCACAATGACCAGAAAGTGTCAGGACTAATTCCTACCAACAGAAATGAGAATTGGCTTTAAAAGGCCAGTAAAAATAGCTGCACAAATGTCATTCTTGTGAAATTTTATGACGCTGGTGAAAGTTAGGCCCAACGGAGGCCAAAACTCTCATCTGATACAAGAGCAGGATTCTTCTCGTGCTCTGCATTTGGGTCAAGCACAGAGAATCACAGAATGTCCTCAGTGAGAAGGGACACACAAGGTCACCAAGCCCAACTGATGGCCCAACACAGGACACCCCCAACCATCCCACCGTGTGCCCGAGAGCTTTGTCCAAACACTCCCGGGGCTGGAGAAGGGGATTTCCTCGAGCAATGCCAAACAGCACGGCAGCGGCCCGGCAGCCCGAGGCACGGCTGGCTGCGGCTGCCAGCAGCGTTAGGAAGCTTTATCCTGGAATTCTGAGCAGGAGCTGCTGCTTCCAGGGACTGCGCTGGAGCTGCAGCACCTGGCACTGGGGATCCCTGAGCCCCGTCCTGCCCGGAGCCGCGAGAGGGACAGGGGTGACAGCGGATGGGGATGTGGGCACGGGGTGGCACGGGAGGGGAGGTGGGCACGGTGGTGACACCGGAGGACAGGTGGGCACGGGGTGGCACGGGAGGAGGGGTGACACGGCAGGACAGGCGGGCACGGCGGTGACACCGGAGGGGAGGTGGGCACAGGGTGACACGGCAGGACAGGTGACACGGGGGTGACACAGGTGGCGTCTCCCCGTGCGCTCACTCCGTTCCCGCGCTCGGCGGCGCGGGGAGCGCTCCGTCCATCACCGAGGGGCTCGGCACGTGCAGCCGCGGGCCGGCTCCCGGCGCTCTGCCCGGGAAAGCCCCTCAGGCACCGCTTCCCTCGGGATGAACAGCCCGGAGAGGCCCCGTCCCGGAGCGCGGGGACAGCGGGGCAGGATGCGGGGACCCGGGGGGTGACCCCGGCCCCTCGCGGCGGCACCGGCGGCGGAGCTCATCCCGGCACCTCCGGATCCCCCCGGAGCGCCCGGCTCGGTCCCTCGGGGCTCCCGGCTCCCTCAGCCCGCCGCGGCTCCGTCCCCTCGGGGCCCGCGGCTCCCGCCTCCCGGTGCCCCCGGCACGGCCGCTCGCTCCCC